>CM021107.1:500708302-500803696 GCA_007115665.2 Sequoiadendron giganteum | reverse complement strand
TTTTAGGCCTGACTTAAGTGTGTTTCGAGAGGAAAGTCTGATAAACATCATTAAACACCTTTTTATTCCCAACCACCACTTGAATTTATCCAATTGGACTAGGTCACCACCTTGGGCGACCTAGTCCCTTTTGACATAAAATTCAAAATTAAATCAAAAAACTAATGGGAATTTGCCTCCAAAACCCTAGAGTTGACCTATCACATGACATTTTTGGAAAATTAGGGCATATCTTATATAAATAAGGGTTTTCACCTTAATTTCCCCCCCTAAGATCATTTTTCATCTTCACAAGCACTCTTTCACTCAAGCTTCCCAAGAAAGCAATCAAGAACAAGATATCTCAAGCAACCTCCATTGGAGATGGTTCTTGAATGTTGCAGAATTCAACAACTAAAGGTTTGGTGAGTTTGACATTGCTTTATCATTCAATCATCTTTCATGTCATTGTTTCTCATTTAGGTTTAGTTACCATCAAAGGGGTTTGACTTAGGTAAACCCCTATTCCCTAACCCTAACATTTTATTTGTCTTTTCATGTGTTTTGCAAGTCGTATGCATATTTGGCAAGGTACAAAGTGTTGAAGAGAGTACAATCATTCCATTCAAGTCAACTCAAGTCATCAAACCCTAGGTGGAGAAAAATGACAACTTGCAGGCCATTTTCTAGAGATTCGAACATGGGCAACTACAAAAAAGGAAAGTGCAAGTGGTACCCAAATACAACCAAATCTCTGTAAAATGGAGAAATAGAGAAAACCTCATGGGAAAAAGCTCTACTCCAAAAAGAGAAGAAGAAATCCAAGAAGAGACATCACTGAAGCAGAAGAAGCTGCAAACAACTGTCGAAAGATGACTGCTATGGTGCTGAAGAACCTCCGCTGAAGATAGGATGATCAGGAACAAGAAGACAATAATCTACATAAGTGCCCATATGACACTACTCAAATCAGATGGCAAACAAAGGCAAACACCTGGAACGAAGATATAGATGGCACAAGAACCAATAGTCTGAAACAGTGATCAACTGAGAATGGAAGATTCCTTCCAAGGCGAAACCAAGGAAGAATTAGCATGAACAGTATAATACCCCCCCATAATGGTGAACTGGGAGCCTGAAAGATCAACTGAAATGGTGTGCAACACCATGTAGTGCATGAAGAAGATACAACATCTGAAAGTGCATAAGAAAGCACCTGCAACTGAAAAAGTGTACAAAACAAGGCACACATACATGAGGCTGGAATCATATGGATCCATGGTCATCGTGGAGGGACACTCACCGGACAAAGTTGTGATGGAAAACAAAGGCAAACTACACAACCCCCATGGTATGGATTCACTGTCATCGTGGAGGGATACTCACTGGACAAAGATGTGATGGCAAAACAAAGGAAAACTACACAACCCCTCATGGAACTTTATAATATCAGTGCGAGTACAAAATATGGCACAACCTTATGTGCAAAATCCCAAAAGATGCATGTACAATAGTGTGGTACTTTATCTCAGTGCGTTTACATAAAAGATAGCTTACAAATGATGCTCAAAATGTCCTCAAAGGACAAAATGCTGGAAATACATGAAGAACAGCCAAGAACAAAGCATCCCATGCGAACAAAAGGTTTCCAAGAGCAAATATGTCTAGGTAATCCACCAGAGTGTGAATACACAAATAATTGAATAAAAGATACTTGGAGTGAAATATGGAAAAAATGGCATGGATGAAACTGAAGAGCTCGGAAATACGGTTCCAACGCCGCTGAGATTGCGAAAAATGGAGAAACTGATCAAAAGTTATGAGCTTGAGACTGAAAATAGCCCCCATGTCTTCACCTGGCTGTAGAATGCACCAATGGAAAAAAGATGTGATGAGACCCACACCACTAGAAAGATGAGAAAACTAGCTTTCCGACGATATCTCATTTTCTAAAAAACGATATCATATGCCCAAGTTACGGCCTCTAGAATAAATCAGCTCCAAAGAGGGAAAAAAACCAGTGCTGGGTTAAATTTGACAGTCATACGGCCGTCACAGCAAAATGACTGGGTTAAATTTGATGGCCAAATGACCGTCACCATAAATGTGCGATTGGACATATTTTTTAAAAAATTATTTTTTTATATAAAAAAAACAATAAAAAAAGGATTGATTTTTTTATTTTAAAAAAAAAATCATAAAAAAAATATTGATTTTTTATTTTTAAAAAACCTAAAAAAATGGGCAAGGGGCCGCATGGGGGCCACCGCCTGCGAAGGTGGCAGGGTGGTACCCATGCAGTACTTGCGGTACCTATCCGCTGCAAGGGGCGGCGCCCAAGGGGCCACCGCAGGTGGCGATACCCTTGGGTACCATCCCTGCAATCTTGGCAGGCGATGACAAGCGGTACGCGAATTGGTCGGGGTAGACGCAATGGCGAAAGAAAAAGGACAGTGCCCGGGATGAGACGTGTGGCCGGATGGGGCTGACAGGGCAGGGTATGGCCCCTGCAAAAACTCTACAGAATTTTTTTAATAAACCCCAAATATAATCTGCCAACCAATATTTTAATAGCCAAAAAACATTGCAATAAGTCCGAAATTTTTGATAAAATGCCGATGGAAAATATATTGCAGAATCATAAAAAATTAAATAATTTTTTATTCTGCATAATCGTACCCGGCCCTGGGTGGGCTGTACAGCCGTCCAGGTAAAAAAAATTTGCCTCAAATTTCGACTTTGTCCAAAATGGATGAATGGACAATCAATTTAGGGGTTTTGGACCGCTGCGGACACAATGGCGATGTCCGTTTGAGCTGAAAATGCTTCAAAAATGCAGGTGTGCCCTAGATCAAGAAAACAAGCCCCAAACCCTTGAAGCTCCAAAAATCTTCAAAACAAGAACAGGAAGCTATAGGTGTGGAGCTCTGATACCATGTAGGAGTTGAGAAAATACAACACCACAAACCCCGAAGATCACCTGCATGCAAATAACCTGTCACAAAAGAAGAGATGGAGACAAACAAGCAAGGGTTCTCTGAAAACTAAAAATGTATATATCAGAGAGAATGAGAGAATGAATTGATATGAAATACAATGGGATCAATCCTTATAAAAAGGAGATCATGCAAACCCTAATAAAACCCTAATAGAAGCCCTAATAGGATAACATTTAATAATTAATATAATTATTAAATGTCACTATATGCAAACTAACGTGAAATCTTAAGAAGGGAATAAAGGTAACTTAATCAACATAATTAAGTTAAGACCTTTACTCTAACACAAACTCTCAAAAGTACCAGAGGACTAAGTCACCATTATTGGTGAACTTGTCCTCGTACCAGGGCTGAAAAAGGGTTTTCATATTTCTAGATACCCTTTGCCCAAAAACCAGTCTGGCAAAGTTTCCCGGCAGAAGGACTAGGTCACTCATTCTGGCGTAAGTGTCCCTATATATATTTTAGGTAGATTTCAGAACATTCTAGGGCTCCTCTTCTACAAGTTTCATTTCTGATGTGCACCATCTCTGCATTTTCCAATTTCCTTTCAAATTGCATACATTTAGGTCATTTAATTTAGTTTGCATATAGTTTACATTTGCTTTCATTTACATTCCTTAGTTAGATCAGTTTCATTTCATTTGAGAATTCAACCACACTCCTCACACACAACACAATCCTATTCAGCCCATACCCTTTGAATGCAATCACCAAAGATCCTATCAACAAGGTGAAAGAGTGTCATTCCTAAACCAAGTGCTCCTAGGTGAAAGAGTGTCATTCATAAACCAAGTGCTCCTGGGTGAAAAACCCTAGGAGCCTAGTAAAGGGGAATCCTCTTTCCCTTGTTAGCATATAATATTTTTGGTGGTTCAATAACATATGATGGCCTCCACAAACATGACCTCATTTGTATAATCTAATATTGTTCACTCTTAGTAAATGAATGACCTCCTCACATTTTATATTATGTTTTAAAATGGGCCCATATTTGAATCAAGCTTAAGCTTTAGTGGACCATTTATCCAATGAAAATATTTATATTAAGGAATTTTTTCAAATGCCATCAAAGTTGACTATTAAATTGTAACCACAATTTGAACTTATCATCGAAGAATTTGACAATGTGTTCAATGAAATTTGTGGTTTTAAATTACTTTACCTATTACTTTGGGATCCATAACACCTAATATTATTTTCTATGCAATGTGCATAGTGCTACATTCTCCCTATGTTAGCCCACTTTTGACAATTTAGGACAGTCTTTATGGTCTACCCTTGAATTTATAGAAATGCCTATATTTAGAGAAAATCAAAACGTGCCTTGACAAGTTGTTGGAGCTAGATATTAAAATGGTTATTGAATCCTTGAGTGGTATTGGTAATTTCTATTCCTTCCCTAATCCTCTTCAAAGTCTATGAATAAATTGAGTGGAAGGAAATGTGAAGTAGAATGCCTTAATTTTTAGAAATAACAAGATATTGATGCAAGTGCATAAGCAAGCATGGACTCATATGTGACACTGTGGAGAGGGAAGGTTCATCTTCCCCTTCCATGAAAATCCTCTCTTGAAATTTTTGAGTCCTTAACATCCTTAAAAAGAGGAAGGTGGTTTTTAACTTCCCCATATCTTCCCTTATAGATGTGGTTATTTTGTAGGAAACTAGGTTGTTTGATGAGTATACTTTTGGTCTTCTTTCATTAATGGGAAGGCTCCAGTCTATAGTTCAGTATAGTACTCAATGCATCTAGTGGTATTTCTACTATACAACATTTATGTAGGATCATCCCTAGGTCGTGTGGTAACCTTGCATCATTTTAGAAAAGTGATATTAGTTTAGTTATTTATTTTTTATTAGTTTATAGTTACCAATTTGTGGGAGAGAAATTTATTTCATTTCACCATAATTTGAAATTGGATTTTTCAATTTTGAGCATAGCTTGAGTTAGTGTTAAGAATGTCATGTTAATGTTTGAAGTGATTTTGATGAGGAAAAGATTATAAATTCTTGAGAGTGTCTATGGGTGGAAAATTTTGCACATTTATAATTTTTTCTATTTTGGAAATTTATTGAAAGTTCATGCCAAAAAAGGAATATTTATTGGTTTGATTCCAAATTGATTGATTTGATCAAATTTTAGGTGAGCCTTGTGAGTTTTTTAAACCTAAATCATAAAGGAGGTTCAAGGATTACTCTAGTAGAAAACTATATGTATATTAATATGTTAGAGAGTAGGTGTTTGTGCATACAAATTTAAAGCATAAATCAATGCAAATGAAATATAATTTTAACCATTTTGAAGTATTCAAGCATATAGATTTAAAACATAAAGCAATGCAAATGAATTTTTTCCATTTTGAAATAGTTGCATACATATCGAAAACATAAATTAATGCAAATGAAATATTTCCATTTTGAAATTGTTGCATACAGATTTAAAACATAAAGCAATACAAATCAAACACTAAACCCTAAACATTGCAAATGGAAATATTTTTGCTCAATTTTAGGTAAGTTTTTTGGTTTTGAAAGGTAATTTTTTTTGTTTGATTTCAATGTAGGGTTGATTTCAATGTTTGATTTCAATTTAGGGTTGATATTCTTTGTTTGATTTCAATGTAGGGTTTCATTGAACTTTCCAGGAAGATTCAAATGAAAAAACCTCAATACAATTATAAAAACACAAAAAACATACCTAAATTCATAGCTAATAACCTAAAAAATGTAAAAAATGAAAAGAATGGTAAAATAGCTTACCTAATAGCCACCAGTCATTTTTCTCACCCCAGATCCTGATTGCACATAGTGAAAATGAGTTCATTGTTGTTTTTTAAAAAAAAAAATACTTCTACAAAACGAGATCCCACTTATTTCAAATAGAGATCCTATTTTGTAGTAATCGGGATCCCATTTTGTAAAAAGTGAGATCATGTTTCTTCAAGCCAGGCTTGGGACACTAAAATGAAACAAGATCCCATTTTTTTTAAATTGAGATCCTGTTTTAATTTTAGGCTCGGGGTCCCTCGAAGCAAAATGGGATCCTAATTTCTAAAAAAACAAGATCATCCTGATCCATTGAACCCAATTTTGAGATTTTTTCTAAGGCCAAAACTTCCACCTTAAATGGACTCAACTTCATACTTTTACACAAGTTAAATGGAACTAATTATGAATTATGAAATTTGAAGTTGGAGGATCTCCTACAACAAAGAATGGATAGTGGAAAAAAATGAATATAAGGCTTGAAAATGTTTCCCAAGACTTGTGGGACAAAATAGATAAAAAAGCAAGACGAACAATATAGCTTTATCTTGTAAAAGTTTTTATATTAAATGTAGCAGATGATCCCACCACTTATTCCTTATGGAAAAGGTTGGGTGTTATTTATCAATCTAAAAGTGTTGTGAATAAATCATATTTGAAAATAAATTTTTGTTCTCTAAAAATGAAGGAAGGATAATTAGTAGCTAAGCATTTAAATTTATTATCCTTGATAGATGTAAAGATATATGAGTAAAATAAGTGTATTATGTTTTTATGTTCTTTATTTGAGTCATTGGAAAGTATGATTGTTTCTTCTAGTGCTAGTGCTAACTTATCAGATACCAAGTCAGATGCCCTTGTTACAATTTTTTTGACAAAGAAAATGAGAAAGAAAGACACTATTGATAGTATTAATGATGATCTTCATATTAGTAGAATGTCCAAGGAAAGAGGTGGATCTAAGGGAGAGCCAAATAGCTCTAAGGAGAATTCTAAGTCTTGAGGCCAATCTAAAAATCTTGGAAATAATAAATTTAAGTGTTCAAATTATGATAAAAGGGGACATGTGAAGAACGAATATAAAAAATAATAAGAAATAATGGGATTCCTCCATGAATAAGTCCTCAAAATCGAGTGATGAAGCCTTATTTCATATTTGCAATATTATGTCTAATGATCATTGGTTGGTTTACTCAAGATGACTTTACCACATGACTCTTCATAAGGAGTGGTTCTCATCATATCAAGAATTTGATGGTAGGGAGGTATACCTTGGAAATAAAAATTTATCCTATTGTTAAATAGGTAAAGGTAAAGGTTTTTTTCAATAATGGGAGGATAAAAATACTCCCAAGTGTTTTACATATTCCTAGATTAGCAAGAAATTTAATTTTGATATTTAAGTTAAATGATTCATGAATACAAGTAACATATGATAAGACTAGATGTAGATTGGTGAAAGGAAAATTGGTGGTAGAAAAAAGGTCAAGAGTAGGAACCTTGTTTAGGTTGATGCCCCTATTTTTTTTAATTTCACTTATGTAATTAAAAGATAAAATATATGCATGTTATGGCACTGTATAGTAGAATACATAAGTAAAAGTTTTAAAAATTATTACGAATAAAAATTTAGTTGATGGGTTTTCCTATTTTAATGAGTATTTTAATTTTTGTAAGAGTTGTGTGTTTGGTATACAAAACATATCATCATTTCCTTCAAAAAATATATATTAAAATGTAAATTAGAATCATTCATACTAATTTATTTGCTCCTATGAATGTTGTTTCTATTAGTAAGTCCCAATATTTGTGACCTTTATTGATGATTCTTTAATATTCACCTGGATTTATTTATGTTATAAATAATAAATTATTCACTAAGTTAAAATTATTTAAAGCCTTAGTAGAAAAGAAATTAAAGTTTAAGATAAAGGTTTTGATATCTTACAATCGAGGAGAATATTGATCTAAGAAATTTGATGAGTTTTGTAAGAATGTAGGTATTATCAAATGAAAGAACTCCATACATGCACCTCAACAAAATGGGGTGTTAAAAAGAATGAAATAAGACTCAAGAAAGAGTTGGAAGTATGTACAATTATGCATAGTTTGATAGATGATTTTTGGAAAAAGCTATGAGTACTACTTGTTACTTGATAAATAGATCTTCTTGTAAGGATCTTGATTCAACACCATATGGATTGTCGACATGTAAGAAACCTTATGTTTCACATTCAATGGTTTTTGGTTGTGAGGATTTTATTCATGTGCCTAAATAAAAGCCATCTCAGCTAGATCCAAAAGTATAAAAATACATCTTCATTGAATATGGTGAGAATTATAATGGTTATAAGCTTTGAAATATTTTAACATTGAAAATTTTATATTCTAGAGATGTAATTTTAGGGGTTTTGGAGTTATTTTTATTCTTAAATAGCTCAAAGATAAAGAAGGGAGAAATTATAATGTATTTTGAATTAAAGAAAGAATATGAACATGTGGAAGAATGGATTGGAGGATGAGAATCAAGAAAAGGGTTAAAATGGGAGTTTTGAGTAGGAATATCTTGAAAAGTTTGAGCATGTAGGAGAACAAGAAGAAGAATAATGTACTCCTGCTTTGAGAAGATCCATGTTATAGACCATAGAATATAGTTGATAGGTATATCCCACCATATTTCTATTGTGTATTTTATTGTTAAATAATTATGGTGAACCTAGATTCTAAATGGAAGCTATTCTTGTAGATGATGGTGATTCTTGGAAACAATCTATGCAAGAGGAGATAATAGCCTTAGACTAATGTGACACATCAGATCATGTTTATTTTTCAAAATAAAATATATTATTTTTAAATGGGCCTATAAGAGATAGTTTTTTTGATAGATACAAGACTAGACTAGTGGCCAAAGGCTATTCCTAGATAGAGGGAGTTAGTTTTGGTGAAACATTCTCTCCTGCTACTAATTTATCCTCAATTTAATTATTTGTATCCATAGTTGTTGTCAGTTGGATTCGTGTATTTTTTGAGCTTGGGGTTCAACAAGTTCAACAATCGAAGGATACAATAGGAATGATCTCAAGGAATTTGATAACTTGTTACTGAGATCAAACCTCTAGAGGAGATTAGTTCCTTTCTAAGCATAGATGCAATGTGTTGATCTAATTCAACATAGATTAAACTAAAATCAAACCCTATTCTAATGAATTACAAAGGAAAAGGGAGAGGGAAAATATAAAAAGTAAGGGTGGTGATGCACCAAGACTTAATTGAGTTCCCTCATTGCTCATAATACTACAAGGAAATTGTTAAAACTATCTAAACTCACACAAATCTATATTCATTAGTTCCTACAAATAGATATGGAAGTAAGGGACTTGATGGATACTAGGGGAGAAGGAAATCCATGGCTAGTTTCTATAAATCATTTATATATAGCATGCATCTCTATAAAATTAATAATATCATTCATAGATGAGGTAGTAAATGCAAGGAAATGGGGGACCAAAAGGGGGACTTAAGTGGCCACTTTTTCTTGAAATCAAGAAAAATAAATCTTGGATAATAATTGAATATAGTTATGCTCAAAATTTGAAGATGCAATAATAACAATAGTGTTGAACACCCAGGATACTAAGAGGGGGGTGAATCAGTATTCTATACAACCAAATAATCACAAACCATCCAATTAATAAAGTATATCTAACTATAGTAATGAATTTTAACATGAAAGAGATTACAAGACCAAATAACACATGAATACCAAGATTTTTACGTGGAAAACCCCAAAAGGGAAAACCACAATGAGGATTAGCTAATAATATATTATAACTAGTTATAAGATACATAGTGTCAAAAATATCGTCTCTAACATTTTCACACTTATTTGGGCCCTTGTGAACTAAATAAACCTAATTTATGACTTAATGTGGGAATGATTAACATTAAAATTGACTTAAGGTCACCTTGATCTAGTGTTGTGATGTGTTTTACACATTCACATTAGGTCTTGGGCCCTTTTTAAGCTAAATAAACCCAACTTTGCCTTGATTAAATGTTGTAAAGTGTATTCATTTACACCTTCACATTAACTTTAGGACCCTTGAACCTATTTTTTCCTTAATCTAGTGTTGTAATGTGGTGTACACATTCACATTGGATTTAGGCCCCTTTTAAGCTAAATAGACCTAATTTTTCCTTAATTTAATGTTGTAAAGTATATTTATTTACACTTTCACATTGAATTTTGGGCCCTATTGCATTTATGACCTTTATACCATCATTAATAGGCCCCTAAAACCTATATTATGCATCTCAAGTCTTATTTAAATCAAAATCCCAACAAGATCAACAAATAAATTTAATTTCTTAACTCCCTGATACTTTCTCTCTCTAAAAAGGTCTTGTGGGACCCATACGCCACCTTAAGCATATGGGTTCCACCTAGGTGGGACCCATATTCCATGGGTGGCGTATGAGTCCCATTTGGACCCTTTTTTAGGATTTTGAGCAAAAAATCAAGGTTTTGAATTCAAATTTTATGAATGTCGGCCTTTGGGATCTAATAAATGGTAACTTGGATGGACTGCCTATATAAAATAGGTCTCAAATCATTATTTCATTAACCCTTCATGATATCAATTCTAGCACTCAATATTTAAGCATTCTAAGACTTCACAAGAGTATCAAGAGAGAATTTTAAGGCATATAAGGGTATACTTCTTCATCAATTATTGTACCAATTCAAGATCCATCATCATGTCAAGGTTATCAAGCATCAAGAATTTTGTTGAGATAGTGTTGTGATGTTGCATTCAATATCCAAGATTAAGCATTGTCCTACAATTATTTCAAGATCTAGATCTACATCCTTCATAGACACTTCATGTTAGATTGCAGACGTACAAGACAACATTCAAGGTATCATTGTTCATGTTTCATGTCCTTATTTCATTATCTCATAATTTGGTTTAATTACCACAAAGGGGTTTGACCAAGTCAAACCACTATTCACTAACAATCAGCAATTTTTTCTCTCTATATGTGTAATTGAAAATCTAAGTGTCTTGGAGCTTGAAGGATCCTTGAAGATTAGGTTATAAACTTGAAGGAAGTTGTTGGAGTCTCCTCACTTGCAAGGTCATGAAAAGTCTTCTACAGGTCCTAAATCAAGGTTTCAGATCTAGAAACAAAGTGTGGAAAAAAGAGAAGAGAATGGAGAGAAAATTCAGGTCTTAATCCTTTAAAAAATCACACTAGGATTGATGCCCTATCTTGGGTGTATAAGTCCCAATACAGTCAACTTTAAAGGTCTCGGGAGATTCAAAATAAGCACTATCATATTCCAATTTTAGTGCAGAAAACTATGTATGGGAATAAATCACCTAGACTAGTGTATGAGTCCCACTTAACATTAAAATTAGCATTCCCAAAATTTCCAATCCTCATTCAAGCCTCTACAGGTTTCCAAGTGCACACTTCTGATTTTATAATTTTATATCTTGGTTTACTTGCATTTCTAGGTCACTTAATTAAGCTTTGCACATCATTAGGTTTTGTCATTAGATCTTGAATTTCATTAGTATTTCCAAGCCCTAGCTTGATGGTGAACCCCTCCTTAATTTATAATAAAACCCTAGGACAACCCTGTTGCAAGATCTCTTTCTCCTTCCTACATTGGATTGAGATCTCTAGGCTTTTCCTTCAATGAAATGATTGAGAAGTGTATTTTCTCTATGTCCTAAAGCATAAGTAGAAAATCCATTTTCTATTGTTTTATTTTGGTGAACATACATTTAGAACATCATAATTCTGATTTGGAGTGCATCATCATCCTATAAGTTTCTTGCATTACCATTACATTAGGGTTTGCATCAGTTAATTAGAATTCTAGGGTTTTTTAATTTTGCATTAGTGAAAGTTCATATAGGTTGCAGTTTTTCATCTCAAATCATCTCAAATCATCTAAAATAAGAATTTTCATTTAGTCTATAGATCATACAAACTAAAAAGCATAAAAATCACTTAAATTTTTCTAAAATTTGTGCAAAAAACCCTCACTACTAGGACTCATACGCCCCTCTGGGCGATTTAGTCCTAGTGAGGATCAAAAAATGCCTTTTATAGCATTAAAAACCTTATTTATGCACTTTTGTTTGTTTTCATTATCTATCTATTTCATTTGGTTGAGTTTTTATTACATGAATTTCACTAGATCTAGCCTAAATTAGTTCATTCCATTCATTGCTTAATTCCAAATTTGCATTTACAACATTTCATTTTCAAATTATTGCATAGTGTAATCAATAAATTACCTTGTTTTAAATCTAAAAATTTTATTTACATATTTCATTCTAGGTCATTGCATTGCATTTTAAAGTTTTTTTCCATTTTAAGCTTGCATACATTAATTTTCACAAATTTTAGTATCTTTCTTTTCCAATTTTTTAAAGAAAAAGTTATTCAATAAGCATGTTAGTCATTCATTCAATACACTTCCTAGTTATGAGATTCTCTTAGTGCAAGAAAGTGAAAATTTTGACACTTGCCTTAAACCTACAAGCCCTCTTATCTCTCTTATTTGTGGGAATGATGTGATAGAAGAGGATACAATCATAGATAACCATGATGATCATAGTTCTTCTCCTGATACCTCTACTATTAGTGATGAAGGTATCTTGGTGAAGAAGATGCAATCATTGAGAATCATGAAGGTCTTGTTTGTCCTTCTCCTCATCCTCCTTGGGAAGATAGTATAGCAATTGCTGATGAAATCATTGCCACCACTTCACTTAGTTTTCATTCCTCCCTCAACACTTCTCCTACTTGTGAGAATGCTACAATCATGAACAACCATGAAAATTACATTTGTGAGGAGGACATGTTGGTGTTAAGAGATCTAATAATTGAGATATTTGGAAATCCTACCTCTCCCACTTGGGAAGACATTATAGAACATAGGGATGTAATTGTAGATAGCCATGATAATCACATTGGTTCTTCTCATCATACTCTTCCTAGTAATTAAGAATATAGTTTAGTGTTAGAAGATACACTTGAAATTCACGAAAATATTGTTTATCCCTTTCCTAATGTTCCTAGAATTTGGAAAAATCTATTTGAATGAAAAGATCCAATCATTGGCAAGCATGATTATCCTTCTCTTGATGCCTACCCTATTTATTATAAATCTAAATTACAAAATATAGCCATGGAATGTGATGAATATCTTGTTTGTTACTCCCCTAAAATCTCTCCTACGAGGGTAGATATTAGAGAACAAGAGAATGAGACTGTAGAAAACAAGAATTAAATCATGGAAAATCGCGATAATCATAGTTATCCTTCTCTTGATATCTCTCCTAGTTGTGAAGAAGATGTTTTAGTGTTAGAAGATCAAAGCAATGAGAGTCACGAGAATCCTATTTTCCTCTCTCCCCCTAAGGAATACATTATTCAACAAGAGAATGCCATCATTGGTGAACAATAAAATACAACCATTGATAACTCCCTTACTTGTGATGAAGTCACTTTATAAGAACCAACCTTTGAATTCCATGAACATCTAGCTTATAATTCTCTTAAAAACTCTCCTCCTAGGGAGGATATCATGATGCAAGTAAAGAATGACATTAACAATAGTGATATAGTTTCCTTGGATGAAGATGATGAAGTAACATTATAATTTCCTTCACTAGGGGATGTTAATATTATTCAACCTCAACTCATCCTTGTTGGAGTGAAAAATACATTGAGAGGGGGGGGTTTGAATAAGTGCCATGAACTAATTTGACAAATTTTATAGAAATTGAAACAAAACAGGTTTATGCTCTCATTTTCAATGATTAACTCATCCATATATTGAATGCAATCACATATAACTGAAATGAGAAGTATGACGGTAAAACATAGCATAATAAAGAATTTTTACAATAAATTAGAGGAACCACTGATGAGAAAAGTGACACAAGATATGTCGAGTGGAAAACCCTCCTGGGGTAGAAAAACCACTCCTAAACTGCTCCCTTTTAGGCTTATATTTTAAAAACCACTTTTAACAATGCCTTATAGGCTGATTTTTGAGCACCAACTCAAGGAGAGCCAACCCCTCATTTTGAAACACCAATTTCAAGGAGCACCAACCCCTTTCTAGTTTATAAAAAATACAATGATACAGAGGGTCTCTTTGTTCCTCTCTATTCTCACAAGTGCCTCTCAATAGACAATCCCTACAATCCTCAAGGTTCTAAGTTGAACCTTCAAAATTCTATTCATTGTCTAATCTTAAGACAACTTGGTTTGATCTTATATTTTAGATTCACAATCTTAGAGTAAAACATGTCTATCAAAATAGACCATACATACAATACACTATTCAATCTCTCTTGTTCTCAATTATTACAACCAAAAACCTATATGTCTTTTCCAACAACAGAGGTGTATTGCAATATGACAAAACTACTATCAAATTTGCTAGATATATTTTCAGATTGAGAGAAGTGACGACACAAAAATAGATTTCTACTAATAGAATAAGCGAGAATGAGTATATTAAGAAAATAACACCGAAACCCTCAAATCCTGTGAAAGGTGGATGTAATCATTCTGATTTTGAATCTCCATCCAAGGTTTCTTTCTTTCTCGAAATCCAATGTTTCAATTTTGTATTTGATCTCAGAAACCTAGAGAAACAGTAATAGATCTGCACCAATAATACCAACTGAACCAAAAATATAGTAATGTTTGCACCAATAAGATCTTTTCCAAAGAGAAAAAATAAACAATAATACCCTCAAAGCCCTTTTTTCCATTCAAATAGAACACAAAATGACAGTAACAACAAATGCCAGATATATGAAATGTAACTGATTTCATGCTCCCCCATATACCAAAAAGAGCATTGCTTTCAGAGAAACCCATGAATAAAAAATGATTGGCATTTTCAGAATCAACAAAGATATAACTGAAACATAATGCAATATTTGGCAAAGAATAGCCTTCCAATGCATTTTCTGATTCGAGATAAGAGAACAATAACTACCATTCCTCATTTATCTGAAAAAACTTTCTTTAAAAACAAGAAAAAGGTAATACCTATTCGAGCTTATACTGCTGCAACTTAGACAACAAAAATACCAGATTTTGACAAGTGCCCAGCTGAAGAAAAACAATGAAATTTCATCCATAGTCACCTAATGCAAAATGATCAAACACCAGCCATGGATTGTCTCTTGCAAAGAGCTCAAAGTATCCTTGAGTTGACTTGCAGCAAGAGAAGCAAATGCTAGAGTAACGGTTGAGGAAAATAACAATCATGGTGGCAATAGAGGCTAGGGTTTACACCCTTTGCGAAAAGAAAACTCAATAAGGAATGCCCTAATCTCCTTTCACTTCCTTTTGAAACAAAGGCATTCAATGAATTTTCAAAATTTGATAAATCTTGAAGTCCGTGGTATTACATCTTAATACCATGCAAAAGTCTTACACAATGATTAAAAATATTCCCATGCAATTTTAACACTTTGCATTATGTCGATGCCTTGTCACTATTGAAGTGACTTAATAATTATTTCAACATACTTGTTGTTGGCCTTAAGGCCTAATGAATCAACAATTATAGGACCCGATTCAAATGTGACTGCTTTCTAAGTCATTTTCAAATGCAAGTAAGCCAAAGTAATGCCACTAAACAATATTACAAAATTGCCATGAAATGACCTTTTTCAAAAATAGAAGCTAATTGAAATCAACTTATAGGCCATGAACCATACCATTTACCAATGCATAATTATTTATCAGCTGAGATATCAAACTCAAATGCCAAAGAGAGCTTTTGAGTAATTCCAACCCAAATTTTCTATGTAACATTTAAAGTATCATAGAATGATATGTGACAAGATCAACCAATGATACGAGTGAACTAAACTGACAAGAAACAATGGAACTGAAAACCAACTTATAATGATATACCTAAGTAACCATGCCAAATACATATAAGCAAGATAACCTTTATCTGCACAAGAAGCTCAACCTGATCAGTACCAAAGAAAAGAAATAATGTTGTCCATAAACAAGATATTGAATGACATAATATGAATAGACCAATCTTCCATAGCTGAACCAATCAAGTATAACAAAGTCAAAGCCAGAATTCCATAGCTAAACCAATGAATTTCCAAGATCACAGAGACAAGATCGGAGTGCCATAATTCCAAGTTTGACATCAAGGACAAAATATCAACAATCCTTTACCCACCTTCACATAAACCTCTGACTCAAAATAAACCTGAACTTGTCCTTAACCCACCTAAGAATAATGTTTCATAGTAGACAGGTTATAATACCATTTCTCATACATATAACACTAGAAAAAATCTGCAACCAAGACAAACACCTTCAACATCCCTCCCATTACCTAACCCTATCTTATTGATTCCTCCTCATTTGTCTCCACAAACTGGATAGGAGTATGATCTCATTAACAACTTAAGAATAAGTTCTTGGTAAGATATCATTATGGGCCCTTATTCAAGCCTCCCATAATTATCATAACATGATTCAAAGTTCTTTACAACAATTTCCTATCCCTTATAATGTCCAACTGAATGACACAACAACCATGATTCAAGGAATAAATGTTGATATTATTCTCCACCAAAGTGAGCTCCCTCCTTTGGAAGTGCAAAAATAAAATGAACCTTTCATGATAATACCTATACATAATCGACTGGGGATAAAGAGAACCCTTTTTGACAATGGCTCTACCTATAATGTGTGTAGTGTGACCCTTTTGGATAAACTTGGCATGGATAAATAAAAAATTTAACCTAACTCTTTATCTATCAAGGGATTTAACAATGTAGAAAAGCAACCACTTGGTGTGATCACTTTTCCTATTACAATTGGAAAGGCAACATTAGAAACACTGATCCATGTTATGCCTCACAATATTTTATATAATCTTCTTTTAAGCAGACAATGGATACATGCAATTAATGGGGTGAGTTGTTTGAATATTGAGAAAGGTAAGGAAATTCCTTTGAAAACATTGACACCAACTACACAAGTAGCACACATGCAACAAAAATATAAATAAAAATAAATTGAGTAAGTCACGAAGCTATTAGAAGATGATTGGGGTTATTTAGAATTTGAACCAACATTCATGGGATAATACAATATCATAGACAAAGACTCTGGAAAATGAAAAGAAAAAGTGTTGATGTCAACACAAAATTTGCAAAACCCTTCGAAAGCATCCACCTCAACCACTTTAGAAAAAGAAAAAAATTACACAACAAAATTTGATGAAGTTGCCTATGAACTACCACCAAATCCAAAATAAATTAAAAAGCTTTATGGAAGAGGTTATGAACTCATGAAGCAACTTGGGTATAGTGGAAAATGATGTGGTGCTAATTAACAAGGTATTTTTGTTCCCATAGAGCTTCACACACAAGAAAATACTAGTGGTCTTGATAATTGTCCCTTGAAAGAAATGAACAAACCTTCACTCAATATCAACACTCTTACAAAATATTCCTCTAAGCTAACTTTAACAATAGTACAACCTAAATTCATAGACACTAGTGGTCTTGAGTATTTGTCCTTCAAAAGAAATGAAAGAAACAAAGAAATCCTCGCTTAATGTCATTGTCATTACACAAAACACTAATGATTTGAATTCAATAGATTTTACACCCTCCTGTAAAGGAGAGAACAAAATCTCACAATCTAAAGAATCTTGTGTAAGTATGACATTTGGTACTAAGCAAGAGATATCTTTGTCACAAAATAATGAAACATCATCTACTTTTGATCAAGAGAGTATCTTGATGAGACTCCTCCAAGATTGTTTGATATCCCTCCCTCCAAGAACAAGAAATAAATTCTACTACAAGACTTCATTTTATGCATATCATAGAGTTCATGATCATTCTACTAACGAATGTAAGGCTTTGACTAATCAAATTCACAATCTTAAGGATTGCGGTGCTCTTCCTTATGTTGAGGCACCTAGTTCCTCTTTTCTTTTCGGCTCATCCTTGTCCTACACTAAGTGGGGGAAAGGGGTTAGGTAGCCTTGTCCTTGTATGTCACTTGTCATTGTCTCTTTTGGCTAGTTGATCACCTCTCATGTACATATAAGAGAAAGCTTGGGATGTGGACGACATGCCTTAAGTTGGCTCACATGTGACATACTTATTCATGATTTAGTTTAATTCAGAAACATATGACCTGGCATAGGGATTTTTGAATAAGCACACATGTAATATTCTACTTTAAAGCAATTCATCACAACAATGGTGTTAGCAACCACTTTAAAGTGGGGGAATACGTCGACACTCATGTTTCACTGTTTTATTTTTTTTTATTCTTGTGGTGCATCACTTTCTTTATGGTGTCATTGGGTTTGATCTCCTCTGAGAGTGTGACATTTCTTTGACTTGTCCTCTCTTGGAGATATTAGGCATAATGTTCCCTAAGAAGATACCTTACATGAACTAAGAAAAATCCCTTTGAACACACCTTACATTACAATTTCCATTATATGGCCACCTTGCATAACACACTTTGCTTGCCTATGGAACCATCATGTTTTTTCATGAATTTCAAGCATAGAAATCTTTTCTTTCCTCATGAAGCTCAAAGTTCATTAATTTTGGCGCCTTGTCAAATCTATCAGGAGGTATAGCTTTGGTATTGCTAACGTATGATGAGAAACCTAAACGTGGGCATGACTTTCTCATTATATGGTGAGAAGTTTATACAGAGGCATGAATTTCTCACTAAGCCACCCTTTGGATACTCACCCAACAAATAGACTGAAGTTATATTGTCTTAGAGTGAGCATGCATTTTTGGGATAAATAGCTTAGATTTGATCCACATCATTTTGGATAAACGATCGAGGCTTGATCCACATATTTCAATTTGTTTTTGTTTTTGTTTTTCTTTATCATTGGCATTGTATGTTTGTGTATCTTGTTTTGTTGCAAATTATACGCCTTGGGTATGTCATTTTGTGCTTAGGTCAATTTGATGTAGGATCTCAGATCCTAGGGGCTTGACCACTCCCTTGATCTTTGTCATCCTAGACCATTTGCATTGATACAATTGGAACCCTCTTAAATGTCTACTTTAATGCAAGTTTGAAGCAAGTTCCTCCTCTCACTAAAGTGGGGGATAAATGTAGTGTCAAAAAATGTTCTATGTGACATTTTCACACTTGTTTGGGCCCTTGTGAATGAAATAAACCTAATTTATGACTTAATGTGGGAATGATTAACATTAAAATGGACTTAAGGTCACCTTGATCTAGTGTTTTAATGTGTTTTACACATTCACATAAGGTCTTGGGCCCTTTTTAAGCTAAATAAATCTAACTTTTCCTTAATTTAATCTTGTAAAGTGTATTCATTACACCTTCACATTAAATTTAGGACCCTTGCACCTGATTTTTCCTTAATCTAGTGGTGTAATGTGTTGTACACATTCACATTGGATTTAGGCCACTTTTAAGATAAATAGACCTAATTTTTCCTTCATTTGATGTTTTAAAGTATATATATTTACACTTCAACATTTAATTTTGGGCCCTCTTGCATTTATGACCTTTATATCATCATTAATAGGCCCCTAAAACCTTATATTATGTATCTCAAGGCTTATTTCAACCAAAATTTTGACATCAACAAATAGACTTAATTTCTTAAATCCTCGACACTTTCTCTCTCTAAAAAGGTCTTGTGGGACCCATATGCCACCTTAGGCATATGATTCCCACCTAGGTGGCACCCCCATATGCCAGGGGTGGCATATGAGTCCCATTTGGCTCCTTTTTTGGGTTTTGAGCAATAAATCATGGTTTTAAATTCAATCTTTATGAAATTCTACCTCGAGGATCTAATAAATGGTAACTTAGATGGATTTCCTATATAAAAATGGTCTCAAATCATTATTTCATTAAGAATTCATGATATCAAGTCTAGCACTCAAGAGTTAAGAATTCCAAGACTTCACAGGAGTATCAAGAGAGCATTCAAGAGCATTTTTAAGGCATTTAAGGTTAGATTTCTTCATAAATTGTTGCAGCAATTCAAGATTCAACATCATGTCAAGATTATCAAGCATCAAGAATGTTGTTGAGCTAGTGTTGTGATGTTGCATTCAAGATCCAAGATTAAGCATTTTCCTACACTTATTTCAAGATCTAGATCTACATCCTTCATGGCCACTTCAAGTTAGATTGCATATCTACAAGACCTCATTCAAGGTATCATTTTTCATGTTTCATGTTTCATGTCCTTATTTCATTATCTCATAATTTAGTTTAATTACCACAAAGGTTTTTGACCAAGGTAAACCCCTATTCACTAACAATCAACAGGTCTTTATCTCTATATATGTATAATTGTAGATCTAGGTTCCTTGGAGCTCAAAGGATTCTTGAAGATTAGATTATAAACTTGAAGGAGGTTGTTGGAGTTGTCTCCTCACTTACAAGGTCACAGAAAGTCTTCTACATGTCCGGGATTAGGGTTTCAGATTTGGAAACAAAGTGTGGAAAAAAGAGAAGAGATTGGAGAGGAGAATCAGATCTTAATCCTTCAAAAAATCACACTGGGACTGATATGCCACCTTGGGCATATGATTCCTAGTACAATCATTTTTTTAAGGGTTTCAGGAGATTTAGAATAAGCACTGTCAGATTCCAATTTTGATGTAGAAAACCCAGTCCATGACTAAATCACCTAGACTAGCATATGATTCCCACTCAGCATTAAAATCAACATTTCCATCATTTCTAGCCCTCATTCAAGCCTCTATAGGTTTCTAGGTGCACACTTCTGATTTTACAATTTTATGTCTTGATTTACTTGCATTTCTAGGTCACTTAATTAAGCTTTGCACATCATTAGGTTTTTTCATTATATATTACAATTCATTAGTCTTTCCAAGCCCTAGCTTGGTTGTGAACCCCTCTTTAGTTTATAATCAGACCCTAGGACATCCCTATTGCAAGATCTCTTTCTCCTTTGCATACTTTATATTGAGATCTCTAGGGTTTTCCTTCAATAAAATGATTGGGAAGTGTGTTTTCTCTAAGTCCTAAACCATAAGTAGAAAATCTATTTTTTCATTGTTTCAAGATATTATAGGGGCTCACTACCAAGACTCACTATCCTTATTAGGATCATATCCAAAAATAGATACAAAATAGGAATGGCTATACAACCAAAATGTGAACTGATACAAAGTGCACCTTTCTTGTGTTGAATTCAATTCCTTTTAAGCTTTAAATACAAAATACTACTCTTCTTAGCAATTGCTCAACAATTCTACACTTATTTGGATCACACATATGAAAATTCGCAAGTTCGCACAGTAGCACATCCTTCGCACATCATATTACATGTCATCTCATCCCATCTATATCAATAACTCAAAAGTGTTCCACATATCTACCCTATTACATCTAAATATACACCAATTAGGTCGACCTAATTAGATGTAGCCATATTTAATTTAAAATCACTTTGTCAGCTTCATACTTGGAACAAAAAATTCTTCATGCTCAAACCAACCATTCAACACTTAATTTTGGTTGGCATGGGTCTAAAATATATCCCCTTAACATCCGTAATACATATTAATCTTCATGGCACATATCAAGTATTAGGTTGGACAAGAATTAGACCTAGTCACAAAATAAACCAACTGATCACACACCAACAATCCATTTGATCAAATAAACATGCACCATCTTAAATATATAGTGTATAGACATCTATAAACCATCTCCCAAAATTGTAGAGTTTGAATCAAAGCACCAAATGAATGTGGACCAGATTACTCATACCCATTTACAATGTATAAAGCCAAAAATTCTATGTCAAACTTTTATTACTTGTAACTTTCAGCCTATTCATCCAAAAAATTTGAAATCTTGATCATAGATGAACAAGTACTATTCATAAATACCATATTGTAGCCTCATAATCCAATATTATAACACAATCAATTTCAAACCAAATTATTAAATCAAGATTTCACCAAAATTGTTTATCAAATCAGTCAAAAACTCTCAACAAACAATGTTGGCATCAGTCACAACACATCAAAGGGTTTCTTCATTATTTCAACAATCTCTCCCTCTGTCATTGATGGAAACATGTGCCAAAAATTAATCTACGCCACCAAAAAATAAACTTAGAACAAACACCACCAAAAACTTCAGCCATTCATGGTCTCCTTCTTTAAACATTATCTCTCCCAATTCCATTTTTTTCTCAACTCTTCTTCCCCTTTGACATCAATGAAAAAGGGTGTGCCAGAAGAATACATTCAAGCAACTGAAAAACAATTTAATTTCATTGACTCAACCTTAGGGAGTTATCCCAAAGTTTGATCTAAACATATGTACAAAGATAAACCGAAAACAATTGAAAATAATGAAATAGTATACAAGAAAAACAATTCATCCAGAGGAGGAACCTTATAATTCATTAAGAATTTCTTTCCAAGAGGATTTAACTTCATTCAAAATCTTCTTAGTTATGGAAAGAGACTTGTACATTGCTTCCCATTCAAGTAATCTCTCCTCTCCTTCTTTTGGAGTGCTTGGAATTGGATTTATCTTCTCAAGCTTCTCTACACCAACAAGGGAAATTGACACCAAAATGTGCTTGGTCTTCACCAAGTCCCCAAGCTATCCAAATCTCCTTATTATATCTTCTTTCTACCTTTGAAGAGTGAAAAAAATTATTTGTAGATTTGTGATACAAGTCCAAGAGATGTAATCTTTTTCTTGTGCAAGGTCAAAGGTTCTAGAGGCATTAGATATGTGTGACTTGATGGATTCCATTAATTACTTAATGCCTTGAGTGGCATTCGACCACCTCATGCAATACAAGAACAATGTCTTGGCTTCATCTTCACATACCTGCTCATCCTTTAGACATTCCTTTACCTTTTCATGTGTGGATACACATTTGTCTTGCAACTGAAGAAGTCTCTTGTTAGCAAGTCTTGATTCCACTTCCTTCTCTGTCTACTCCTTCAAACTAGAGGCATGCTCCTTCAAAAGAAACAACTAAAAACTTCAAATTTTCAACAGGTGTCAAATAATTGTCAATTGTAGCACTAGGGGTAACGTCCAGTAGAGACTTGATTTCATCATTGATCAATTCAGTCTCCTTCTAATGAGTCTCAATGATCTCCTTTCTTTCAGAGGAAGGAAAAACATCTCTAAGCTCTATCCTCTGAATAGGTGAGATCTTATTCATATCTACACAACCTTGATGTGAAGGGATTTGAATCAATTGAGGAGGAATGGTTGGTTGAAACCTCATTTGTCTTGTCAAAATACCCTTAAATGCATTACAAGAGGATTCTCTGGGTGACTTTGTTAGATCCATTTTCTTTTGAGGTTCTTCTTAATTGTTTCCGACCAATATTTCTTCTTTATTCTTCTTTTTCTCTTCTTTACCAAAGGATTTTTCTTTGTTATCTTTTTATTCATCCTCCTTTTTATCCTCATCATCTTTCTAATTTTTATTCTTTTATCCTTGTCCTTCTTCTTCTTCTTCATTTTTTATTCTCCTTGCCTTGATTTCCAGAATCCTCATTTTTTATATAAGGTGGATCCTCAGCATTATTATTATCATCATTTTTGTCCTGCATTCTTGTCTTTAGTGTTAGCACCAGTGGTATTGTTTGTGTCTTTTAGGGGAGAAAATTTCTCCGGAGAAGAATTTTTATCATCAATTGATGGTGGTGTGACCACCACATTCTCTATATCAACAAATTCTTAAATGACTTCTACATTATGAATATTCACTTCTTCTACAACTTATTTGAAAATAAGAAAATTTATTTTAGGAAGAATATTTTCCTCTACATCAATAAGCTTATCCTTATCTAGCTCCTTCCCTTGATTTGTATGAATGATGAAGAAATCATCCTAAATTTCTTTGCTATGTCTCTCACTATATTCACAATTTCTTGTTTCAACTTTTTTGTACTATTCTTTTCTCTATACATAAGAATTGTGACCCTTTGCTTTACTCTGAACTATTTGTTGTATACTTCCAACAAGGCAGCCTTGTCATCCTCAATAAAGAGGATCCAATTTCATTCAAGGCATCATCTTTAATCTTATTCTCAGCTTTAACAACTTCATGCCTTCTTTTCACCAAAGCTTTCCACACAACACTAGTCACCTTCTTCTTCATGTTATCCATATTTGTATCTAAATAATCATGTATTGAATGATGACATCTATAATAGTTTTCTTGTCTTCCTCATCTACTTCATCATAAAATTTAGAAGTTGCTTCTAATAGATCATGCTCTAACATATTGTTTACCAAATACTCTAGCTTTATTGGTGAATGAGCTCTTATCGGAGGAGTCTTAGAATTTTTCTTCTCAAGCTTGAAGTTCCTTCTTCTGAATTCTTCTCCATTTTATTCTTAGAATTTTTGTGAACATGTATAATTAAAGACTCTTTCTCCTTTTCTATTTCCTCTTCTTTAGAGGTATCCACAATATTGATCTTTGCCTTCTTTGATTCAATGCTAGCCTCTTGTGAGGAACCTTCACCACGTCTTCTTTTTCTCTTCATTTCTTCTTCTTCTTCCAATCCAAGTTCAATTTATTCTTCTACAATAATGCTCAAGTTCCAAAAAGTTGATAAAATCTTCACTGATACACTATAAACCCTAAAATACTCCATAATTCTTCAGATTTTCATATTTTCTATTGGAATATTTTCCAAAAGCTTAAGAATGCCATTTTACACCATATATCTTTGTGTCACTGCTTGAAACCTTATATTTTCAAGGGGCTGTTACATTTCTCTAGTATTGATTCCCCTAAGCCCATGTCTGGGATTAATTTCCAAGGGAATTATTTGCACCAAAGGGAGGTACAGATTTATCTAACTCATCCTTGTTCTCAGGTTCCTATTTCATTTTCCAGATCTTCTCCATTTCCTTATTTACTTCAATAGGATCAAATTTCTTCACAGGTTCATTCCTCTTTCCCAGATTAGTCTATCTTCCATTATTTCTTCTACAAGATCTTGAAATTTGTCTAGGTTTGTTGCAAATGTAGCATACAAAAATTTTCTGCCAAACTGACTTCCATTCATTCTTGATCTACACCAGTTATCCTTATGTCCAAATACATTGCATGTATAATAGTAACCATTAAAATATTGAAACATTCTACCAGTATTAAATCTATTCATCATTTGCCTTATGCACTTAGTAGGTCTATGTCTATATTTCTTGCACACAAAACATTATCTAGAAAAGGATCCAACATTCTAATTCTTTCTACTTCTACATTCTATAGCCTTGTGTCCAAATTTATTGCATGAAAAACAAATACCATTGAAAGATGGGTAACTTTGAGAATTTGGTTGTCTGATAAGTCTTCCAGCATTGCTTCTTTGATTTCTAAATTGTCTACCATTGCCTTGAGTCTTCTTTTGATTTTGATCCTTGTTAGGAGTCTGATTTGCCTTTGAGATTTCTCCTTCTTCAAGTCCCAAACCACCTTTATCCTTAGATGGTTTTTTTCCATCAATCATTTCATCAAGCATTTTAGTACTTGTTTTGAATTTTTCCCCATGAGCTCTTTCTTTTACTAGATTTAATCTTAGGTTTACCACTTCTTGTTCAATTATTTTGCATTCATCAATCTTGATTTGTACATATGCATTTAGAAAATCCTCAATTCTCTTTTTTTATTTCACGTGCACTTTCAGTCTAGTGATATCTTCATTTTCCTTCTTTAGTTGTTCATTGACTTCTCTATGTCTTTCTCTAAACTTCTTGATTTGTTCTCTCAATTTTTTGATACATTCATTTTCTTCCCCTAGGCTTTCCTTCAAACTTGTGTTCTCACTTTCAAATCTTTCAACATCTTCAAGATGAGCTTGAATTTATTCTTTGTCAAACATGCAGTCATCTTGTTCATATTCAATTGTATAAATTTATTTTAGAGGAATAGGACACCTTTTATCATCCATGTGTTGAAACTCCAAGATCTTCCTCAAGTTTTTAGGCTTCTCAAAAGGAACTAGGCTCTGATACCAATTGTTGAGCACCTCGAATACTAAGAGGGGGGTGAATTAGTATTCTATATAACCAATTAATCCCATACCATCCAATTAACAAAGTATATCTAACTGTAGTATTGAATGCAAACATGGAAGAGATCACAATACCACATAACACATGAACACCGAGATTTTTACGTGGAAAACCAGAAAATGAAAAAACCACAGTGAAGGTTAGCTCACAATATATTATAATCAGTTATAAGATATTACATGGGCTCACTACCAAAACTCATTGTCTTTATAAAGCTCATAGCTAGAAATAGATACAAAATAGGAATGGCTCTATAGCCAAAATGTGAACTGATATAAAGTGTACCTTTCTTGTGTTGAATTTAGATCCTTTGAAGCTCTGAATACAAAATAATGCTTTGCTTAGTAGTCGCTCAATAATTCTACACTTATTTGGATCACACATATGCAAATTCATAAGTTCACACAATATCATATCCTTTGAATTTTACATTACATGTAATCTCATCTCATCTATATCAATAACTCAAAAATGTTCCACATATATACCCTATTACATCTGCACACATCAATTAGGTCAACCTAATTAGATGTAGCCCTATTTAATTCAAAATCACTTTTTCGAATTCATACTTGGAAAAAAAACTTCTTCGCACTCAAATCAACCAGGCAACACTTAATTTTGGTCGGCATGGATCTAAAATAGATCCCTTTAATATTTGTAATACATTTTAATCTTCATAGCACATATATCAAGTATTAGGTCAGCCAGAAATTATACCTAGTCACAAAATAAACCAATTGATCACACACCAAGGATCCATATGATCAAATAAACATGTGCCATCTAAAATATATATTGTATATAAATTTATAAACCATCTCCCAAATTTTAGAGTTTAAATCCAAGCAATAAAGTAATGCAAACCAAATTACTCATACCCATTTACACTGTATAAAGCCAAAAATTATATGTTGAACTTTTGTTACTTGTAAATTTCAGTTTGTTCATCCAAAATCATTGAAATATTGATCATAGATGAATTTAGTAGTTCTAAATAACATACTATAGCCTCATAATATGATCTTATAACACAAGCGATTCTGAACCAAATTACTGGATCAAGATGTCACCAAATCTGGTTATCGAATTAGTCAAAAACTGTCAACAAACAATGTTGGCATCAACGAAAAAACATCAAAGGGTTTCTTCTTCATTCTTTCAACAAATAGTCATAGTTCTCTAAATCTTCTTTCTAAACTACTATTTTTTAAAATGGTGGAGATTAAGGGGTTCAAATGGGGGGACCACACAAAGTGCTCCCATTTTTATAAACAAACATAACATAGCATTTGGTGTGACCCACCTAATGTTAACTTTATTTTAGTATTTAAAAAATAACTTCAGTGAAAACTTAGCTAACATTATGTAGTTTATACCCAATTTTTCTACTAGTTTTTTAATGAATATATGAGTTTTTACTAATTTTCACAAATCCTAAAAAAAAAAAAAAAATTGAGCATGCACCCCCAAAAACAATTTGGAGACTAACCAAATTTTATTTTTTTACTATATATAGAATAGAATCTAGTTTCTAAAACTGTAATTTGTTTCAAATCTTGATGAACCCAAGTAAAAAATGAAGCCAAAAATACCATATGTATATTTTTGGTGAAAAATTAAGACACTAGCAATATAAATTAAAGATCAAAACCTTAGCATAATTGAATTGTTGAAAAAATTACATGGTTAGAAAGATAAGAGAGAGTTTAACATTAGTATGTTATTTTTTAACTTGACATTGAAAGACATGCAAACCTAATTGAGATCACACTTGACATTGTGTAATATTTTTAGACTTTACCAAAACCATGTCTATGGAAATTGACAAGTAAGTACAACCCTTTGGGTTAAATTCCCAAGGAAAATACAACCCTAAGGATTGGAAATACCCAAAGAAGGTAATAATGCAAGCATGTTATAACGTGAGAACGTTATAACGAAAGTGTGTTATAACATGCTCATGTTTCCAAAAAATAGATCTCTCTCTTTCTCTTCCCATCTCTCTACCTGCTTACATAGCTCACAGTCTCCCTCTTCCTCAGACTATATACATGAAATAAACATTTAAGTGACATTTAGATATGCATATTTCATTTTTTATACTTAAATTTATATTTCATGTATATAGTTTCAAGATGTTTAAGAATGGTTTTGGATCTCTAAGATTTATAATGTAGATTCTAGGTTTTGGAAGATCTTATAATTTTTTAGACAAACAAATTTCAATAATCAACAAGTTCTTATCATCTTCCTTGTCTAATGGTAACTTTATAATTATTCAAAAGCATCATCAAGCATCTCCTTAGACATATCTTTATATCTCTCCCTCCTCCTCCCTCTCTCTACCCCTTCCCCCTCTCAATATTTCTCTACCTCTCCCTTCGTCCCTCCTTCCTTATCTAAAGAGAGAGAGAGAGAGAGATGGAGATAGAGAGATGGAGGGAGGGAGAGGTAGGTAGAGAGGGAGAGGGGAGAGGGAGAGGGAGAGATATAGAGATATCCAAAGAGATAAGGAGAGAAAAAGAGATGAGATAAATAGAGAGGGAGAGAAGAGAGGGAGAGAGAGAGAGAGAGGTGAGATAGAGAGAATTAGAGAGGGAATAAAAGAGTGAGGAAAGGTAGAGAGAGATGATATAGATATTAGAGAGGTGAGGGAGAGAAAGAGAGTGGGGATGAAGGGAGAGGTGGTTAGAGAGAGGGAGAGGGATAGGGGGTATATGCAAAAATATGTGACATAAAAAATATGTCACTTTCTTTTTTTGTCTAAAATGAGCATTTGGCGACTGCCAAATTTGGCACTAGCCAAATGTAAATGATGTTATAAAAAACACTTTCTTGTCATTTTTATGTTCTTTAACTTGTGACCTACGTATTTTCTACTCCTCAACTTGTACTCACCAAAATGAATTTCCATTTTTTACCTTGAGGTTATGAAATCTTCATCAAGGTAATGATAATACGTCGAGGAGGTAAAAGAGGTAAGTATCTTTACTTTTGTAGTTTCAAATTTTGATTAAATTGTAGCTTGAATTAGGCTTTTTAATTAAAATTTGTTTTAATTTTTAGGAAATGATATTCCACCCCCAAATGATGAAAATCCTCCATCACCTCCTCATGAAGATCCTCCTGAACATGAACCACAAAAAACACCTCCATAAATTCCTAGACATCCCCTAGGAACACAAGAAAACATACTAGAGAAAATAGAAGACAATAAAAAATAGCTTGAGGGATTGATTACAAGGTTGAAATATCTTGCTTCAACAAACCCTCATAGGATAAGAATTTTTGAATCCATGTAATCTATCGTGTCTCATGTAGTATTAGTGAGTTCACAAATTAAGTTTTGGTCCAATAAGAGGGAAGAAAAAATAGTTTTATGCAAACAAACTCTCCTATGAGAAAGTAAGGAAAATGAAAATTAACAAATCTAACTTATGTGCCCTCTTCACTGACCCATGAACCAATCAACCCTTAGCAACTAGATGCGAGAGGTTCCCTATCTATTGGTGCCACTACAAAGGGATAAAGAATAATTTTTGGGCTAGGTGGTAGATGGTTTTTGACCAACCTCTGTGTAATAATTAAAAGGTACCACAATCATTTTTAAGGAAACTCTATTATGAGTTTGTCCTTAATGCGATTCCAAACTATTTTGACTTTCTAGATTTCTAGGGTAGAGGTGGGGGATACTCACATGATAGAGTGGGGGCACAACGTGACTCAAACCTGACACTGAGACCCTTGGGTAGACCTATGGTAGAGCATGTGACTGTTCCTTTTAATGTGAAGGACAGTGTTGAGGTCGAAACCTTAGACTTCATTATCTCACTCAATCAAAGCATTATACAATATGTGATGCCTCTAGTATAGGGTTATTTGGGCGAGTCTTTTAGGCCTCAAGTTCCAGTCCATTTTTGTCAATCCTATGGTAATTTTTGCACTTATGATCCTGAGAGTAATCAGGATGTAGCTATGTAGGATACATCAATTGCAGAGGGGATGGTTATGACAAAATAGTTGTTGAATGAAACATTCAACATTGATACTTAGGTAAATTTTAGTAAGTTCATTTAATTTTATTTATTAAATTTTATTTTGAAATGTAAGAAAAACTAAATTAGGGGAATGGTTATGATAAAAATTTAGGGTAGAGTGTTCATGCTACTTGCAACACCCCCTATTTCATGACGTCATCGAGTCCACAAATATGTAACCAGTAAATAAATATAATTATTACATGTAAATATTTGAACATTATATGAGTGTTTTTCTCATAACTCACTTTGGATGTTGAATAGTTTGATGGTGGACCTTTAACATCGACACCTCATAGTAGTCATCGTCGATGAACTTTCACCCAGGTAACCTTTATTCATTAACGGTGTTGTAAAATAATGTTAGGTAGTTTTGGTAAATCAACAATATTTTTTATTTCATTTTTAGAAGTTGACATTAGATACTCCTCCTAATGTTTGTGCCACATTGGACCATGGTGTTGCTCCAGTAGTAGCGATTTTTGCTCGTTTGATAGAGGTATGAGTAAATTTCACTTATATTTGTTCTTTTATCGATCTATTATTGAAAATTTTAATGATTCTTGTATGTACTTTAATTTTTATCTTGATGCTTTCTACAAGGGCTTATGAATCCTAATCATGAACATTCCTCTATTGTAGATGAATATCTTGATTATTTGTATTCACAATACGTGATTATTCTATTATATGTCATTCTATAATTCAATTTTTATATATATATATTAATGTCTATACTTTTTATTGTATTAGATGGGTGTCTAGAGAATTCTAGAGATGAGGACAAGTGAGCACACTCAAAAGACACCAAAATCATATGCATCTCCTTCCAATCAACAATCAAAGGAAGCTCATGATCTATTTTCTTCCCCTAGTGGGAAATGACTACAGTAGGGTCCTTTGTTGTATTCCTACATGTATCATTTTGAACATATGTTTGGTATTATGGATATGTTACATTTTATGTCCATATGTCTTTTTTGCAATCCTATATGACTATTGTATATATTTTATACTTTTATCAACATATAAGTTGTATGGACTTATGAATTTTTGGTTTATGAAAATCTTTTTTACCATTGTTATCCATATTTTTACTACAAATGATTATTTGAATAAATTAATAATTGCACAAAGTTCATTGTTAGTAACCATAAAATTTTTACAAATATCCTAGGCCTCTTTAAGGGGGCAGACCCTTTACTTTAAACAATATTAGTAGCACAAGTATGTGATTTTTTGAAGTCTTTTTCAGATATATTATGGATGAATTTAAGATCACAAGAATTTGGTGACATAATGAAAATAAAAATTATTATTATGCAACCCTAAAAGATATATTATTGGGTCTAATTCACTATATCAGATGTGTAGAGATCACATTGTCATCCTACCTTACCTCATCATGCTATAAGATTTTCCCTTACTTTAGGCACAACATGCTCTATATCATTTTACATTAAGCTTCCATTGTGACATCTTTACATTTTAGAGTGACATACTCTACACCAAGCTTTCATTTCCATATCCTTATAGTAGGAAGCATAATGCACTCCCCTACCTAGGGAACCCATCTTTTAATGTCTTTAAAATTTATACCTACATGAAATGTGCAATGCCTTCCCCTTAAATATTTTCTATCACTTTTATACATTTATATTGGGGACATCATTATTTCACATCCTTAATAGTACACGCTTACATTACCTTACCTTCCTTTTACATTGGGGGAACCTTTCCTTTCCCCCATACATTCCACTTTTCTACTATCATCCACTATGGATCTATATCACCTTACCTACACAATTTGGTGTTTGTAGATGTCATATATTAATAGAATAAGCCACTACAATGACCTATGTCCTTACATATATGATATATTTCCTCACATACTTGTCTTCATTCTCATTCAATGCTATATTCTTTAGTAATTTCCTTAGCATGATGATGACTTCTACATGTATGCACAAATAAGACATAGAGATTAGTTCATAGAATTATAGGATTGTCCTAACTTCATTAGAATTATCTTAGCTTCATTGTTAGGATTTTCATAACTTTCTTAGGAGATTCATAGGTTCATTGGGATTGTATGTTACATTATTATAATAGTGATAGGTTCATTAAGACATTCATAACTTCATTAGGATAGTTATATGTTTGTTAGGACTATCATATTTTCATTATGACTTCCATAACCTTGTTAAGATGGGATTTAACTTCATTAGGGAAATCTTAATGAATGCACAACAGTCATAGCTTCATTGTGACTGTCGAAAACTTCATTAGGACAATCCTAATGAATATAAGATAATCATAGGTTCATTATGAATGATAACAATAGTACTCAAATTATGAAAAAAATATTGTGTTCTATTTTGGCAATATGACCCTAGAGGATGGAAGAAGATTAGTTAAGAAAAGTGGGTTGTCATTGTTGCTCAAATGGAACATATCTTTTGTGATTACCATAGAAACTCTAAGAATTTGGTATCTTAAAGAGTTGGCTCATTATTATTATAGCCATGTGGTATGCATTGGGTGTTTCTCAACGTGTAAAGAGTTAGGTACTATATCATCTGATTGTATTGAAGATGGTAATGATTGCTTAGAATCATCAAAAGATTAATTTACCAATTGCAAGTCACAAAGTGAACTCATTCATGCTAGAAATTTAGATCTTCCCACTCACCAACCATCAAAATTCATGTAAAAATTATATTTTGGTGGATAGAAATTGCTAATAACAAATTCAAATGTAATATCTTGGAGTAGGTTGTGGAACATATTTCTATGAATGTTAATTTTCAACCTAGAAGAGAAGAAGAGTTGCAAGACCAACACAAGTCATTTTCTTCCTCACATATTATCTTGCTAGAGAATTTGGGAAAAGATGTGAACCTATCATATGTATTAAGTATCATTCAACAAGAAGGTGTGGATTTTGTAAAGGTATATGTCTTTCCACCTCAAAGGTTCTAAATTTTTTCCCTATAACTCTATATGCTAAACTCTCAAACCTATATCTTATACCTTATAACCTCAACCATAAAGTAAATATCCTAAACCCTAAACCCTATACCCTATACCCTATGTACCCTAAATCTTTTAGCATCAATCTTGTACCCTAAACCTTGTACCATCAATCTTGTACCCTAAACCCTATACCCTATGTACCCTAAACTTTTTGTCATCAATCTTGTACCCCAAACCCTCTATGAATACCCTATACCTTATGTGCCTTAAACCTTGTACCATCAATATTGTACCCTAAACCTTATATCGATACCCTAAACCCTACACCCTATACCCTATACCCTATACCCTATACCCTATACCCTATACCCTACACCTTATATCCCATACCTAGATGGGGAGCTCGAGAGGGGTGATATAGATAGAGGGGAATAAGGATAGTCCTAATGAAGGTTGACACTTGAGGTAGTCTTCTCTGGCATGAATGAGGTAGCTACTAGTGCTCCTCATATGCCACCTATATCATCACAATCTTGAAAGATGGAGGAACTAACTGATTGCAGGTTAAACACTATAGATAATGTTGACATTGATTCAGAGGTACTGCTTCAAGATCATGTTTCTAGTTTTGAGGTTATGGGCTCACTAAATAATATACCTCTAAGTCCTCACAAGATAAAAATAATAAAAACAAAATCTAAATGCTACTATTGAAGCTCCTCTTTGCACAAGTATTGAAAGTACTAATGAAGCTCCTTACAATGAGGCATGTTTTATCAAATGACAAGAAGCACACTTAGATTCAATGAGAAAGGAAAGAAAGGGGGTAAAAACTAGCCTGGATCTTAATTCAAAAGTTGAATTAAAGCAATATCAACTTATCATTCCTAAAACTAGAGTTGGTTTTCATAGAAACACTTATAATATAAATGGAAAGGATAATTAAGTAGTTTCTAGTTGAAAGGTAGATTAAAAACTTGCTAGATTGAAAACAAAATATCTCTAAAGAAGTCCTAGTCTAAGACCATAAGCTTTTGTTATTTACTAGAGGATGCATTTTGAACATAAAATATAACATTAAGATGTATTTACAAATTTGAAAAGCTAGAGAATGAGGCAATGTGGTTTGAAGTATTCAAGATGTATATGGTATCAATAGTTATGTATGTACATTAGAACTAAGTTTTGCAAGGAATAATTTTGATCATTATATACTAGCAAGATGTTGATCATGTTTTAAATATTATTTATATGTTGATATGTTAATCACTGAAAATAATAATATTGTAATTAAGGAAACCAAGGCTCAATTATCTAGGAGATTTGATATAAAGGACTAAGGGTTTACAAGGCTTATACATGGTATGGAGATTCATAAAATGGCTAACGTTCAATTATATTTATTAATTATCCACATATTCAAAGTTACTATAGATGAATGTGAAAATATAGCTCAATCTAGATTTTGTAAGTGATTTAGATAGATCTACAAACCCTAGAGAGGAACTAGTGAATTTGGTGTACGGAAAAGAGATTAAAAACTATGTTGAAACCATAGAGTTGAAGAAGTAGGGGAAAGAGATCTAGAAACCTTAGAGAGGAAGTAGTGAATTTGACATGTAGAGAATTTGATGTAGGGGAAATAAATCTACAAATTATGTTGAAACCCTAGAGTTGAAGTAGGTGAAAGAGATCTACAAAGCTTAGAGAGGAAGTAGTGAATTTGACATGTAGAGAATCTGATGTAGTGTCCAAAGAGATCTACAAACTATGTTGAAACCCTAGAGTTGAAGAAGTAGGGGAAAGAGATTTATAAACCCTAGAGAGTAACTATTGAATTTGATGTGGAAAATTTATTTGAAATCTATGTCCACAATTTGAAATTTATATGAATCTAAAACATGTAGGAATTTCAATTTTTTAATTAAAAATAAAATCTAAAAAATACTACATTCAAATCCTAGAGTTGAAGAAATAGGGGTAAATACAAATCTAATATTTTTAAACATTTTTAATACAAATTAAAAAATTATGCATACCTTGTCTTTATGAGATAAATATTTTAGTCATTTCTTCATATCGTTTTTATCCTTTTCTATTAAATATTTTCTCGGTTTTATTTTTCTCTTTCATCTTATTTCCCATTTCCTCATTTATAAAATATTTCTCTATGATTTCTTTTTCAAATGTTTTCTCCTTCCAAAAAGATAAAATTTGCAAATTTACTTTGAATTTTCACCTATAAAAACTCAAAAATTTGATATATTTCATTTTTTTAAGAATTTTGTTAAATTTATATTAATATCTAATATTATTAAATTTTTACTTTTTATTTTTTAAAGTCGGCCTAAAATACCTTCATTCGAAGGTCACTTATATTTAATTTTTTAATTGTTTTGATTCATTTAAGGTTCATTTATATTGAATATTTTATTGTTTCTCACAACCATCCAAGGGCCTTTGTTTGAAGGGCTTCATTCAAAGGTATTGTAGTGTATAAAAATGCATAGCTTTGCATTTTCACACTTAACTTGGACCTATTTTAGCACCCCTTGCATTAAATTTCCTTTAGGTCACTTATTATGGGCCCCTAACACCCCTTTTTGTGCATCTCGAGGTATATTTCAATTGTAAACTCGACCAAAATCTATAAAAAGCCTTTAATCTTGGCAACCCACCTTTCAAAATTGCAAAATAATCCTAGTGGGACCAAGATTCCCTTGGTGACATCTTAGTCCCCCTTAGTGGGACCAAGATGCCACCTAGGGCGTCTTAGTCCTGAGGGCTTTATTTTTAGGAATTAAGAGTGAGAAATAAAAATATTTGATTTAATTTGGCATTTTGTTAGCCTTTGGGATCTAATAATCGGGTTATTAAATAGGAATGCCTATAAAATTAAGATTCACACCCATTTTTTACCTAAGTGGGAAAGAGAAGAAGTTTTTGAGAGAATATGTAGAGAAAGCCAAGAATGGGAGTTTCAAGAAGCAAGGAATTGAAGTCTTGGAGCATCCTTCTATTGTGTTTTTGGAGGTTTTTCAAGTCCATTTTCAAGTCAAGATCCAACATTGCCAAAGACTAATGATAGATGCCTATGGAGGATCATGAGAGATTCTAGGTTGGGGATGCAACTAGCCATACTTCCAAGCCTAAGGACTTGTTTCTTGAGTGATTCCATCTTCCATTATTGTTCTACTTTCTCCCTAAGGAAGGTACACTTCATTTTTATGGCTTATTAGGGTGATTTGAGATCTCCTTTGTAGTTTATTTTCATTTGCATCTTAGGAATTCTGTTCTAACACATTTGAATAGGGTTTCTCCATGTTCTATCTTGCATAACCTTATACACACTTCCATTTTCAGATCTATGCATTTTCATCAAGGTTTAATTACCAAACAAGGGGTTTTACGAAGACAAACTCCCATAAACAATCAATCAATTTTCCTTTATTTTTTAGGTTATTTTCAGGTTCAAATCTAAAGATTCAATGAAGAAGGAAGTGTAGAATTTGGATCTCAGGATCACTTTTAGATATTTTAGACATTCATATTAGGACTAAGTCGACAGTAAGGGTGTCTTAGTCCTCCCAAGGGTATTTTGCAGGGATTCTTTCAAATTTTGTTCTGACATCCAAATATTCTACATTTTCCCTATAAAACAACAATGGGACTAAGACAACAGTCAAGGCGTCTTAGTCCTCCCTAGCATATTTTGACAATATTTTTTCATTTCCAGAATCCTCATCACATTTCCAAACTTCCCAAGTACACACATCCTAAATTGTTGTTACTTACTTTTTTCATTTACATTCATCATTTGGCTTGCATTACTAGGTTTTGTGAGTTAAATGTTAAATTGTCTATTCCAAGCTTTTGCTTGGTGGTGAACCCTTCAAAGCCTAAAGAACCCCCCTATTGACTCACCTTTGTGTCGATAGTCAATCCAATTTAGGATCCTAGGGCATCCTCCTTAAAAGACCTATTTTTGGGGAAAAGTGGTGTTATATTACCTAAGTTATAAAGCATCCCATCCAATTCCCCATATAATTCATTTTGGTGAACCTGACATTTTTAAAACATTCATTTTCTAATTTGGAGTTCATTAAAGTCATAGATCTAGGTTGCATTCATTATTGTATTGCATCTTGCATTAGTGAAAGTGCATCTATGTTTTCTCATATTTGCATTAGTGAAAGTGCATATAAGTTGCATTTTTTATTGCTTGCATCATCTTATCTCATTGAAAAAATCAAAAGTGCATTGTCAACTATCCTAATTGCATTTAGGAACATTTTTAGTGCATCAAAAATTGAAAAAATTGCATTAAACTTTGCATTAAATTGCTTATCATAATTAGTTACTTTTTCTTGCATTCATTTGCACACTTTTTTGTTTCTTAACATCAAGTACCTAGGTGGGCAACCTGGGAACACTGGTATCAACTCATATTTTGTTGTTTTTCTAAAAAAAAACCTTTATTGGGACTAAAACACCCTTACTAGTGTCTTAGTCCCTTTGTGGGTTTTTGCATCAAAACCATGTCAGAGTTGTTTGCATTTTGTTCCAGTTTCTAGAACCTCCAAATTTCATCAGCAGGACCAAGATGCCTTTGTTGGTGTCTTGGTCCCTATGGAGTTTTAGGCTACAGTTTTTAGGGTTAAACTATGAAATTTTGTGCTTCTTTTTGTTATAGTTACTTTGCTATTTCAATTTGTCAATTTACTGTTTCATAAATTTTCATAGTTCATTTTTATAATTGATTGATAAAGATAGATTATTGCACTTTCATTTTGTTATATGTAGACTTCATTTTACATTCATTAGAAAACCAAAATATAAAAACCAAAAACATTAAATCTAAACAAGAATGAATTTATGGTTAGCATTTCAAAACCATTTTCCCAAGTTAGTGTAACCCTCAAGGCTTTTAGTAGTGATGACTTTGATATGTTAGATGAAGCCCTTGAGGACTTCATCTCACAAGGTTCATCCACTAAGGCTTTTCAAAAAAACCTAAACAAAGAGAAGTAAATTTCATTCAACCTCAACTTATCCTTTATCCACCTACAAACAAACTTGTCCTTATCCTTGAATCACCTAAGAAAAATGTGTCGCAGAAATCAAGTTATAATATTGTTGCTCATACATATAACACAAGCAATAATAGACAACCTCAACCTAATCACATTTCGTTACCATTTCCTAATCATATATTTGCTAGTGCTCTGTGTTTACCATTACATAATGGAAAGGAGTATGATCTTGTTGAATAACTTAAGAATACTCCTGCTAATATTTCCTTATGGGATCTTATTCAAACTTCACCTAATTACCACACCATGCTTCAAACAACCCTACAACACGTTGTGATTTCTCCTAGTACAAATGAAAACGATGTTGTAGCTCTAATATAGGGAATGATACAATTAATGTAGACATTACCTTTCACCAACATGAGCTCCCTCCCTTGGAGATGAGAAAGAAATATGATGCATTCATGATAATAGCCAGATATAACATCACAGGAATAAAAAGGACCCTTGTTGATAATGGCTCGGCTCTTAATATGTGTAGTATGAACATTTTAGATAAGTTTGGAGTGGATAAAGAAAAAATGAAACCCGATTCCTTATCAATTTGAGGATTTCACAATGTAGGAAAGCAATCGCTTGGTGTGATAACTTTACCTATTACAATCAGAAAGGTTACCTTACAAACTCCCATTCATGTTATGCCTCATGACCTTTCATACAATCTTCTTTTAGGAAGACCATGGATTCATTAGATGCATGCGGTGCCTTTGAATCTTCATTGTATCATGAAGCATGTCTATAAAAACAACTTTTACCAAATTGAAATGGACCCTGAGTCTGAAATTTGTTTACAAATTGAAAAAGGAACCACCAATCTTCTAAAAACATTAATTCCAACATCAAAAATAGAACCTATGAAAGAGTAAACACAAGAGATGGATAGAGTGTCAAAATTATCAAATGATGATTGAGGTTCCTTGGAATTCACACCTTCATTTATGGGAGAATTTATAATCACAAGAAAAGAGGATGAAAAACAAAAGCAACCAATGGTTATGTCAACACAAAAATTGGAAGAAAACTCACAAGCATCTATATCATATACTCTTGAAGAAGACACAAGTTATATAAAAAGATTTGATGAGATAGATTATCAACACCCATCAAACCCGAAAGAAATGGAAATACTTTACGGGAGAGGTTATGAACTTATGAAGCGATTGGGTTATAGTAGAAAAGGATGTGGAAAGAAAGAACAAGGAATTTGTGTTCCTATGGAGCCTAACATGCAAGAGACAAAAAATGGTTTGGGATACTTTCCTTCTAAGATAATGCAAGAAAACAATAGACCCTCATTAAATATCAACAGTGTTATGTGTAAACCAAAAATCAATCTTACCTTGAAGCATCCAAAATTGCTTGATATGAATTCTGAACCATTATGGGAATACTTTGAAGATGATGAAGCCTTGAAACAAATTCAAGGAGTTTATGATAAATCATCTACTCCTCCCAAAAATAATAAGGTTACATGTTCTATGATTAGCACCAAACAAAAATATGGAGAAAAGGAGAATAGTGAGATAAACACGAATAATGAAGAATACAACCCTAAATTTCCAAAATCAAATGCACTCCCTTTAGGGGATATCATGGATATAGCAATGAAAATCAATGAAAAGATAAAGTGATTAAGATAGTAAAATGTCTCGATGATGGAGAGCAAGAGGATACTGTAACCTTTCTTCATGACTTTCCTACACTTTTCGCTTGGAATTATTTAGATATGTCAAGAATTGATCCTAAGATTGTAACACACAATATAGTCCTTGCTGAAAATGCTAAGCCCGTCAGATAGAAGATTTGAAAAATGAACCCTAAAATAGCTTTGCTAGTTAAGGAAGAAATTAAAAAGCTCCTTGAGGCTAGTTTCATAAGACCTATAGATTATTCTCCTTGGATCTCAAACATTGTCGCAGTCACAAAACCTAAAAATCGTATTAGGATGCGCATGGATTTTTTTTTATTTGAATAAACCATCTTTAGAAGATGATCTTCCCCTTCCTAATATTGACATGATAGTAGACTCGATTGTGGAACATGCTTTATTGTCATTCATGGATGAATTGTTTGGATACAATCAAATTTTCATCAACCCTCAAGATTAGTATAAAATAGCATTCACAACTGTTTTGGGAAAATTTTGTTTGGTTATGATTCCTTTTGGATTGAAGATCATGGGTGCAACATATCAACGATCCATGAAACTGATATTTCATGATTACATACATAGTATTTTGTAATATTATGTTGATATTCTAGCTAAATCTTTAACAAGACAAGACAATGTGAATGTTTTTCGGAAGTTTTTTGAGAAAATTCAAAAATACAACATGAGATTGAATCCAAAAAGTGTGTCTTTAGTGTAGATAGTGGAAAACTTTTAGGTTTCATCATATCTCACAAAGGCATCGAGGTGGACACAAATTAAATTGATGTTATAGTTAACATGTTACCTCCTAGAAATAATTCTCAATTGTGTACCTTACAAGGAAGAATTCAAGCCATTCATCATTTTGTAACATCCTTAGTAGATCAAGCATTACCATTTACATATCTCCTCAAGAAAGGCATACATTTTGATTGGAATGAAGATTGTAAACAAGCCTTTGAGAGTTTGAAATATTATCTTGTCACTCCACCTGTTTTATAACCTATCATGCAAAAAAAACCATTCATCCTGTGTACATCGACATTAGCCCATGCTCTCAAAGAATTGTTGGCTCAACAAGACTAAAAAGGTAAAGAAAATCTTATTTATTACATTAGTCGAATATTGATTGATTATGAGAAATGATACACAACAATAGAAAAATAGTGTTTGGCTCTTGTATTCACTACTAGTAAGTTGTGACATTACTTGTTGAATTCTAAAATACAAGTGATAACAAAGTTTGACCCTTTAAGACACCTTTTAACTAAAACAGACTTATCAAGATGCTTAGCTAAGTGGGTAATGTTGTTAACTGAGTTTGACCTTAAATTTGTTTCACAAAAATCAATTAAGGGTCAAGACTTGACTGACTAGTTGGTTGATGCTCCTTCTGATTTAGTGTTACCTGGTAATGATTATTTCCCTAACGATAATGTGTTGATAATCAAAGAAAATACATGGGAATTGTATTTTGAATCATTACTGAGTAATGTCACAACCTACTAGTAGTGAATACAAATAGATCTATGGGTGCTAGAGACATTAAGATATTCAATGATTCACAATTAGTCATCAAACAAATAAACGAAACATATCAAATGAAGCATGAAAAAATATCAAAATACAAGGATCTCACAATGAATTTATTAGAGAATTTGAATCATTCACCATTGACAACATCTCTCAAAAATATAATCAACATGTGAATGTAATGGCAGGTATAGATTCTCTTATATCCCCTCAAGATCTGTCAAAATAATTCACCTTCATTATACATATAGTTATGAACCCATCAATCAAAAATAAAGCCGAAGAAGTGCTAGCAACAACCATTAAAGACTCAAGTGAATGGTATGATATGATATTCAATTATTTGAAAGAATTTACCTTTGTTGAGCCAAAAAATAAAAACACTCACTCTCATCTTCAAAAATTTGCATCTAGATATATCATCCTAGCAGACATTTTATATAAAAGGTCCTTTGATGGCCTTTTACTTAGTTGTCTTAAACAATCCAAAATCCCTATAGAAATTGAAGAAGCTCATGTAGGTTCTTGTGGGGGGAATTTTGGAGGAAGATCATTAGTTCAAAAGCTAATCCACATGGGATATTGTTGGAAAAATATTGCTTTGAATACATTAAGAAATATCATAAATGTCAAGAATATCAAAATTTAATTCATGCTCTTGCCTCTAAAATTCGTGTACAAGCTCTTATTTGGCCATTCTTGGTATGGGGATTAGATTTTATTGGAAAAATATCTCCACCTTCATTTGTAGGACATACGTTTATAATCACAACAATAGATTATTTCACGAAATGGGTAGAAGCGATTCCCTTGGGCTCAATAACCACTGATGTAATGTGTCGTTTCATATTGGAACACATTATTGCTCACTTTGGAATTCCTTCTACGTGAGTTTCAAAAAATGAGACACCATTTAAGAATAATTATGAGAAGAAGTTATTGGGAACATTTAATATATAACATAAATTTTCAATGCATTATTACCCACAATCTAATGGACAAGTTGAATCGACTAATAAAACTCTCAACCGAATTTTAAGAAAAATAGTGAAAAAACATAATGAAGATTGGCATACGCAATTAACATAGCATTATGGGCTTATTGTACTAGTATCATAACTTCAATGGGAAACACACCTTACAACCTTGTTTATGGTGCCAAGGAAATTATGCCCTTGGAGTTGGAGATTCCCCCCTTAAGAATTTCTCTTCAAGGGATAATTGATGACAATACTTATAGGGAACAATGATTACACCAACTTTAAATGCTCGATGAAAGGCACATCAATGCCCTCAAACATCTTCAATATTTCCATAATAAAATGCAACGAACTTATAATAATCATGTCATCCCTCATTCATTCAACAAGGGTGATTTGGTGCTATACGAGAACCAGCGAAATGTCAATACTAGCTCGATAGAGAAAGGAAATTTTAGCCCTAATTGGTTAGGACCTTATGTAGTTGAAGAAACCTATGGGTTTGGAGCATAATTGATATCTAAAATGGACAATACACCTCTTTGGGACCCTATCAATGTCGCACATTTGCACCGGTATTATACATATCCTTTCTAAATAGGATGACTTTTAAAGCAGTGTTGTTAGAGTTAATAGGTAGTATGCCATTGTCTCTTGTGCTTGCTTTGTTCTTGGCACCTATATTTTTTGTGTCTTGACTATTAGAGTAGTGGGTCCAATTTGGTTTTGGATTCTTACTTTAGGTATCATGCTATTCAAACCCTATGAATATGCTATGTTAGATTAAATCCTTATGTGTATTTAATTTAGCATAACATACTACCTCATAAATTTGAGAGAGTTTAAAGAAAAGACATGTTAGATCATGGAGATATTTATTGATTAGTATAACAAATATTATTTAATAAATCACATTTTCATCTAACACATAAATATGAAATCTAAAGATGCTCATATATATATAGCATCAATAGTACAATGTCACTATGGCCTATGACTATTGGATCCCTCGAGATTCAGTGTCTGCACCCATCGAAAGATGGTGGTTTTTGATCAAGATCTACTCATGGTATCCATCTCCCACATAGTCCATAGTGCTTTGTATGCCTCACCCTCATGTATCAGTGCATCCACATGTTCTCACTTTGTGTGGTCTCTATCAGCCTAGATTCTAGCATTCTTTCTCTATAATCGCTCGACCTCTAACTATAAGATAGCATATCTCTCAGATTTCTAAGCTGCTTGAGCCTCCTTTAACTCCACCTCTGGTGATACCCGACCCTCAACTCAATCAACGTGCTTGGATATGCTATCAAATTCTCCCCTAAGCCTCACATAAGGCTCGAACAGGTCCATGCACTACGCCACAAACTATGAGGGCATGTGCTATATGATAGTAGCCTCATCTGTAGGAAGGGGTGGCACTATCTCGGTAGCCGTGTATCATAAGAGGTCCTCAGGATCTACCACAAGTCATGTGAGATAGAAATCAAAAGAATAATCAGTATAAATCATCATAATATACATATACATGAGCATGATATACATAAAAACATAAAGCATAATAATAGATATCATCACCTAGGTCTGTAGCATGATTCGTAGGAATCTCAAATGCCCTACTGCTCTCTCCATGCTCTCATACACTGGCACATGCAGACTGTGAACTCATAACCCATGTGGGAACTATATCTCTCCACTTGAGTCTATGAGGACTAGCCTCACCTCTATCGTTGTCCTCACTCATAGGTTGGCTTTACTCATCCTCTGTCTCCTCATCATCATCCTCTCCCTCATAGTTTATTTCCTCCTTTGACTCCTCATCTCCATCTGGAAATAGTTCTACTGGATCTATTCACCTTCTTGGCTCTCTATCCTCCTCCCTTGGATCTGGTAGATGTCCTACAAAGCCCATAGGAAAGATAGGTCTTGGCTCAGTCACTTCCCACACTCATCGTACTCCTCTATCGTATCGACATAGTCAACATTGAAGATTGGGGAGATGTTTGTATCCTCCTCTACATCGCTCTAGACAACATCAGTTGTTGTAAAATGTTTAAGGTCCCTAGATCTGTGGGTGCTCCATACTAAGCGTCTTTATGATTTTCGTAGTTGTGGTCATCTCTATACCTACCTGAGTTGTTTCATGATGTGATCATAGTAGAAGGGTCTCACTATGTAATCACATCATCCCAATAAAATTATGTCCCTCTACATTTGACTCATTTGTTTGGTAGTGTCTGTCTAGAAGAGCTCCATTAGATAAGGTCTCCATACAATATCCTCTTTCCTCAACCTATCCACTCTAACCCTCCAAAATAGTACATCATTGTACTACCATGCCTATCTAAAGGGATAACTAAAAGCCCATGGGTATCCCATCATGGTGGTAATCAAAAATCATTTGGGTCTAGTACAACTAATGTGCTCCAAGCACCAGGTCTGTAGTAAAGTGCAGTGAAGCATGATGTTCACCTCTCCATAGGTAAACTGACCCAAGTCATAATATAGGTGCGCCAATATGCTTTGGCCCCATGCAAATACAACATGATAGTGCTCCATGTCTCAAATCATTTGCACCCATCCCCCCTCTAGATGTGCCCCACGACCATCGAGAAGTAGTACCAGTGCTACTGTGTAGATCATGATACATCTGACGAGTGGTGATTGTGTATGTAGAATCCATGCAAGCTCGATGTACGGTCCTATTATTTTTCAACGAACTAATCTCCCTAAGAAATACTCAATGTCAGACTCCATGTCCTCAAAGCTCTTGTCGTGTGCTAGAGAAACCCTCTCGCCTCAGATGGGCACCTATATTACCTGGTGCACATCCTGTAATGTGATAGTCATCTCTCCTATCGGTAACTTAAATATGCAAGTATCCGCATCCCATCTCTCCACCAACACCATCAACATGGTGTCATGATATTGCATCGTTGGGGAGAGATAGGCCCAGTAGACGTTTGTCTCCTAAAGGATCTACACATCCTCCTCAGGTAGATAATCAACTAGCTCTCATAGATGGCTAAACATTCAGCTGCCTAGGTGCTGGCATGACCGAGGTGTAGTCTAGCATAGAAAATAAGAATGGTTTCATTTAAAACATCTTTAAAACTTAAATTTGTGCTTTAATGGTTAAAAATTGTGCTAAAGTTGCTCTAGAATATCTTAATTAAGGTTTCTAGACACTTTATTCCTTAACTAGGACATTTTGCGACAAAGTGGGACACTTTGCAACAATCTAGAAAAATGAAAGAAAATTACTCCCTAGACTCTAAATTCATTTTAAATTTTCATAAAAACATAAAAAATTTGATTAAATCAAGGTATAGAGAAGGAAAAATCCACTCACTATGGGTTGCAGGTCATCCCATGCAACCGCCTCCCATAGTAGCTCAATTTGAGAACATGTGGATGGGTGTCTGCTCAGCATGATGGCTCACTCTACCCCAAGCACACTCTAAAAACAAGGTAAAAGATAAAATAAATATGAATTGCCATCTCTTTATTCTTATATGCATGTATTTTTAGGTCACTTTTTGTTAAAAATAAAAGAAATGCTTTTTATTTAAACTAACATATAAGGAGCTAGAGAACTCTATTTTCAATGACGTTTATTGCATTAGAATCATGGTTCCACTCTCATTCTCATCAAATGTCTATCATCAAGTAGTATGGTACTTGGAAATTCCCTATGATGGACTTGTGTAGTTTGATATGGTTGGATTGCTACCTTGATTCCACCTTCGTAAAGCAAGCAAAATCAAGGGCGACATATATCCACCCGCGAATTCAATTTGTTAGGTAAGTCAGATAAGAGGATTATGTTTGAGCTACTAATGAATTTGTGATGTAGGATGGGGTTCCTAACATTGTGGTTTTTCAAGTAACTACAATGGGGGATTCATTCTCCCTAATGAATCCATATGAGTATCCTTTTATAAAGTTACTTTTTGAAGTACTTTAGTTTGCATATGCACGTAGTGTCATATGGGCGCTAAAGTAGGGGCTAAATGTAGTGTATAAAAATGCATACCTTTGCATTTTCACACTTAATTTGGACCTATTTTAGCACCCCTTGCATTAAATTCCCTTTAGGTCACTTATTATGGGCCCCTAAGATCCCTTTTTGTGCATCTTGAGGCATATTTCAATTTTAAACCTGACCAAAATCCACAAACAATCTTTAATCTTGGCAACCCACCTTTTAAAATTGAAAAATAAGCCTAGTGGGACCAAGACGCCCTTGGTGGCAGCTTAGTCCCCCTTAGTGGGACCAAGATTCCCTTGGTGGCATCTTAGTCCCCCTTAGTGGGACCAAGACTCCACCTAGGGTATATTAGTCCCGAGGGATTTATTTTTGGGAATTAAGAGTGGGAGATGAAAATATTTGATTTAATTTGGCATTTTGATGGCCTTTGGGATATAATAATTAGGTTATTAGATAGGAATGCATATAAAAGTAAGATTCACAACCATTTTTCACCTAAGTGGAAAATCTTGGATGTTGTGATTGTGTTGCTGATATGTGGTTGTCATTGATATCAACGCTATTAGCATTGATGATTCTAAAGGTTGTATATGTCAAGGATATTGAGAAAAATAAAATAAATATGTTGAAGGCAGTCTGTGAAGCTGTGAAGTTCAGTGTGGTGGAGAATTCATTATGTTTGTATTTAAAAGTTTCACTTTAAAGGGTTTTTTTTTGAGCCTATCTAGTTTATACTCTGGAATTTTTAGAGGTGTGCATTAAGATTTGTGCAAGTTGTATGTTTTTGTGTTCCTACAATTATTTTGTCATTGTAGTTGGTGTTTCTGAAAGAAGAGAACATTATTTTGGTAATATCAATTGTTGTGTATTCTCATGCAATGTTCTTTGATGTTTCTAGATCGTGCTCTATCCTTTTTGCACATCTGCATTGATTGGTGTGATCGTAATCAAATATTTTTCTTTTGTGTGTTTGATTTTTCATGTTCTTGGCTGACATGGTGGTTGTAGTGGGTTGTGGATCCTTGTGGATTAATATTTTAATGTTTGGAATGTTCAAGGAATTTAATTTAGGACCTCATTATGTTGTGACCAACTACGGTTGGTGTGCATTGAGATTTGTTCATGAATTGGGCCAACAGTTTGTAATTTATTCTTGTATCTTTGGCCGACAAAGTTGTTGTAATTCCATGTAGTGGATATATAAGAGCAATTGTTTCTTCATTTTGAAGTGTGCAAGATGTGCTCAATGAATATATGAGAAGTGTGAATGTGAAATATTTGAATAGAGATCAAAACCATTTGATTGTAAACCAGAGTGTGAAGAAGATTGAGCGAAGTGTGAAGAAGGGTTTTTGTGCTTAACCGGAACTGTGATCAGGATTTTGCAGAAGCTAATTTATCAATTCATATTCTTCAAATGTTTTTAATCTGAATTTTTTTGTAAGGCAGTGATCCCTCCCATTTGAGAAGTGTGCCTGAATGCATGTGCATTCCTTATTCATTCTCATTATACTTTTAACAGGGTATAATCTTGTGGACTAACATCCACCATGGTTTTTCTCTTAATAGAATGAATAGACTAACCCCCCCCCCCCTCTCAGTTGTCTATTCTTGTTTTACCAACAATTGGTATCAGAGCAGGTTCCTCTAAAGAATTTTAATAGCTTGAGGTGATCCGAGATGACATCATACGAGAAGGATAGTCCTATATTTGATGGTACAAACTACTCTATGTGGAAGGTTAGAATGGAGTGTCATTTGAAGTGCATTTGTGATCCCTTCTGGAAGATTACAAAGAACAGATATAATATTCCTCAAAATGGGCCCTCTACTCCTAATGAGATCAAAGAAGCTGAAACAAATTATACCAGGGCTATAAAAGCATTATTGAGTGCTTTGACAAATTCAGAGATGACAAATGTGATAGGTCTAAAGACATCATATGAGATTTGGAAGAAGTTGAAGACATTCTATGAAGGAGATGCACAAGTGAAAGTTGCTAAGTTGTAGAGTCTGAAAGGCAAGTGGGAAAACTTGAAAATGAGTGAAGATGAAAACATGATTTCTTTCATGCAAAAAGTGAATGAACTAGTGATAGGTATTAGATATTCTAGTGGAATTTCGAATGAAGAAGAGATTGTGGCTAAAGTGCTTAGATCATTGCCTACTTCTTACAAAATCAAAGCTCATGCTATTGAAGAACTCGGGATAGTTACAAATGTGATAAGAGACATGTCGATTGGTAAAGTTGTTGCCTTTGAATTGAGTGAATTTGGTGAATCTAATCTTAAGATATAATTTGCATTCAAGGCTACTATATCCAGAAGAAACCAACATAGATATGATCCGGGAGAAATTTCAAGAAATACATTCAAATATGAAGATGAGATGAAATAGATTGAAGATGAAGAAAGAGAGCTTGAAGAGATGGAAGCATTGATTGTGAAAAGAGAAGCCAAAGGACAAGGTAATTATAAAGGAAAGTTACCTATTAAATGTTTCTCTTGTAGTAAGATAGGTCATTTTTCCTCAAGGTGTCTTGAAAGAGTTTCTAAGTTCAAACCTAACAAGTCTAGATTTCAAAACAAATGTTATTATGTTGAAGAAGGTGTTACTGATAATGAATTTGATAAAGAAAATGGAAATTAAGATGGATGTGTATTCATTGCTATCAATGAAAATGGTCTGGTGTCCACTAAATCTTCTAGTAATCAGAATATTGAGAAAGCTCTTGTAGCTAAAATTGATGAAAATGATGAGTGGGTGATTAACATCAAATTATCACATCATATGACTGGTGACAAAAGCAAGTTTATAAGCTTGGAGATATATGATGGTGGTGTTCTAAGATTTGGAGATAACAATGCTCATGTGATTTGTGGCAGAGGCACTATTTCTCTTGGTGGTAAATATAATGGTGATGATGTCCTTTATGTTGAAGGATTGAAGCATAACTTGTTGAGATTTGGATAGATGGTAGACACCGGATATAATCGTCAACTCAAAGATGGTAAGTGCAAGATATTGGGAAGTTCTAGAAATGTAATTTCTTAAGGTACAAAGATAAGAGGTAATATTTTTCACCTAAGTGTTGCTAGTGAAATTTTTTTAATTGCTCAAGTTGGTGTAAGTTGGTTATGGCATAGGAGGTTGTGGCATGTGAATTTTGATAACATTTTAATAGTAAGCTCCACTCAAGCATTCAGAGATCTACCTAAGTTAGTAAATCCTACTAACACTATATGCAAGGAATGTCATACAGGAAAGCAGACAAGAATTTTTTTTCAGAGCAAACAACATCATTCTAATCGAGTATTGGAGCTGATGCATACTGATATATTGCTTATTGATGACTACTCTAGGATGATATGGGCTTCTTTCTTGAGAGAAAAACATCAAGTAGTAGAAAATTTCAAATGTTTCAAAGCTATGGTAGGTAATGAGACAGGTCTGAAGGTTAAAAGCTTAAGGTTAGACAGAGGTGGTGAATTCACTTCTCAGGGGTTCAGTTCATTTTGTGAAGATCATGGAATCAAAAGATAGTTATCTGCTCCCTGAACTCCTCAACATAATGGAGTTGTTGAGAGAAAGAACGGAATAATTCTAGATGTTGCTAGAACTATGATGTTGGAAGGTAATGTTCCTCATATCTACTAGAGAGAAGTTGTAAGCACTGTTGTATATACTATTAACCAAGTAAATATTAATGGTAATTCTGGTAAGACTCCTTTTGAGCTATGGTTTGGTTATAAGCCTAATGTTAAATATTTTAAAATCTTTGGAAGTAGATGTTATATCTAGAGAGATGAAGATATTGGCAATTTTGATGCTAGGAGTGATGAAGGAATCTTCCTCAGTTACTCTACTAAGAGAAAAGCCTACTAGTGCTACAATAGAAGATTGAAGAAAATGGTTGAAAGTGTAAATGTTAGAGTTGATGAGGATACTGAAAAATCATCTAGATATTATGGATATGATTCAGATGGCCAACATGATAGTACTGATAATGGAAAGATTGTGCAGACACATAATCAAGTTCAAATTGTTTCGGTGAATCAAGAGAATCAAGAAGGAGAAGCTAGTGGAAATAAAGAAGAAAGAATAGAAGAACCAGAAGTTTGAGAGAATCCCAAAGTACCAAGGTATGTAAAGGCAAATCATTCTAAAAGTCAAATTATAGGAGACAAGAACAAAGGTGTGCATACTAGAAGAAGAATTGCAAAAGAGTATTGTCTGATTTCCAAGACTAAGCCCAACAATATCAATGAAGCATGTAAAGATGAATATTGGATGGAAGCAATGAAGGAAGAACTAATGTAGATAGAGAAAAATGATACATGGATTCTTGTTCCTAGACCTAAGAATAAAAATGTGATTGGAACCAAATGGGTCTTATGGAATAAGTTGAATGAACAAGGTGAAGTGGTCAGAAATAAAGAAAGACCGGTATGTAAAGGGTACTTACAAATGGAAGGTATTTATTTTGAAGAAACCTTTGCCTCTGTTGCTAGAATTAAATCTGTAAGATTATTTCTTGCTTATGCTGCTTTTAAGAACTACAAAGTCTATCAAATAGATGTAAATTCAACATTTCTGAATGGTGAATTAGATAAACTAGATGGATTTCAACTAACTGCTAAAGGAGATATGGTTTGTCGATTGAAGAAAGTAGTGTATGGACTCAAACAAGCCCCTAGAGCTTGGTATGCTAGATTGGACAAATACTTGTTGAAGCTTGGATTCAATAAAGGTATTGTTGATAGTAATCTGTATTTCAAGATGGATTAGGATAAAGAATCGATTATTGAAGTCTTTGTTGATGACATCATTTTTGAGGGTGATGATGACTTATGTATGAATTTTTTTGATGAAATGAAAAGTGAGTTTGAGATTTCAATGATTGGAGAGCTTAAATTATTTTTAGGATTGAAAATTACTCAGTTAGAGGATGGAATCTTTATATCTTAGTCCAAATATGTAAGAGAGTTACTGAAAAAGTTTGGCATGGAAGACTCAAAACTTGTTAGTACACCCATGGTAACTGGATGCAAATTAACATAGAATGATGATTCTCCTAAGGCTAATCAAACAAGGTACAGGTCAATGATTGGTGGATTGCTTTATTTGACTTAGACCAAACATTATGAATTTTGTATATCAAGTTGATCTGAAGGAATCATATGTAACTGTTGTGAAGAGAACTTTCAGATATTTGAAAGGGACACTTGACTTTGGTCTTTGGTATCCTAAGGATGATGATCTAACTTTGAATGCCTTTACAGATGCAGATTGGGCAAGAGATGTGGATGACAGAAAAATTTCTAGTGGTGGTGCATTCTTCTTGTGGAAGAATCCGATGTCTTGGTTAAGTAAAAAGTAGAATTCCATTTCCTTATCTACTGTTGAGGTAGAATATAGTGTTGCTGAAAATAATTGCACTCAAGTAATATGGATGAAGCAGATGCTGAGAGATATCATAATTGAGTATAATGAGCCTATTGCTATATTTTATGATAACTCAAGTTCCATAAACATTTCCAAGAATCTAGTGTTACATTCAAAGACAAAACATATATCTATCAAGTATCACTTTTTGAGAGACAAAGTGAGTGATAAAGAGGTCAAACTGGAGTATGTGTCCACTAAGGAACAAATTACAGATATCTTCACTAAATCATTGCCTAAAGATACCTTTGAGTATCTCAGAGGAAAGTTAGGGATAATTTCCCCTCCTAATCTAGACTAAGATGCAAGTATTTGCATCAATCTGTGCACTCATAGTCATATCTTGTTTCGGATTGATGTTGTGATGGCTACTACTTAGGGGGGGTAGTCATATGATTTGAATGTGGTTCAGATAATGTGTACCTTTTCCATTGATGTCAAAGGGGGAGAAGAGTAATGTGAAAAAAATTTGTAGAATAAAGGGGGAGAAGATAGAAGAGTAATGTAAGGAGGAGAAGAATAGTTTGAGAAGAGATAGTTGTGTTGATGGTATTTTTCACATCATGTGTTTCCATCAATGCCAAAGGGGAATATTCTTGGATGTTGTGGTTGTGTTGTTGATATGTGGTTGTCATTGATGTCAACACTATTAGCATTGATGATTCTAAAGGTTGTATATGTCAAGGATATTGACAAAATTAAAATATAAATATGTTGTAGGTAGTCTATGAAGCTGAGAAGTTCAATGTGGTGGAAAATTCATTATGTTTGTATTCAAAAATTTTGTTTTAAAGGGTTTGTTGCTAAGTCTATCTAGTTTATACTTCATAAGTTTTAGAGGTGCACATCAAGATTTGTGTAAGTTGTATGTTTATGTCTTCTTACAGTTATTCTGTCACTGTAGCTAGTGTTTCTAGAAGAAGAGAAAGTGATTTTGGTACTATCAGTTATTGTGTATGCTCATATGATGTTCTTTGATGTTTCTAGATCATGCTCTATCCTTTTTGCATGTCCATATTGATTGGTGTGATCGTGATCAAAGATTTTTCCTTTGTGTGTTCGAGTTTTCATGTTCTTGGTTGACATGGTGGTTGTAGTGTGTTGTGGATCCTTGTGGATTAATCTTTTAATGTTTGGCATGTTCGAGAAAGTTGATTTAGGACCTCATTATGTTGTGTCCGACTATGATTGGTGAGCATTGAGATTTTTTAATGAATTGGGCCAATAGTTTGTAATTTATTCTTTTATCTTTGTCTGATAGAGTTGTTGATGTAATTCCATGTAGAAGATATATACGAGCGATTATTTCTTCATTTTAAAGTGTTTGCTCGATGTTCTCAATGAATGTATGAGAAGTGTGAATGAAAAATGTGTGAATAGAGATCAGATCAATTTATTGCAAAGTCGAGTGTGAAGAAGATTGAGCGAAGTGTGAAGAAGGTTTTTTGTGCTTAACTAAAACTGCGATTAGGCTTTTGCAGAAGCTAATTTATCAGTTCATATTCTTCAGATGGTTTTAATTTGAAAGTTTTTGTAAGGTAGTGAGCCTTCCCATTTGAGTAGTGAGCTCTAGGTAGTGTGCCTGAATGCATGTGCATTTCTTATTCATTATCATTATTCTTTTAACAGGGTATAATCTTATGGACTAACATCCACCGTGGTTTTTCCCCTAACAGGGTTTCCACATATAAAATCTTGGTGTTCATATGTTTCTGATGTGTTGTTGATTCATGCTTTCATTGTTAATTATTAGATCTGAAATTAAATATTAATAAGGTTGAATAAGTTCTAAATTTTGAGACAACTAATTCACCCCCCCTCTCAGTTGTTTATTCTTGTTTTTCCAACAAGGAAGAGAAGAATTTTTTTACAGAAGATCTATAGAGATCCAAGAAGGATAGTTTCAAGAAGCAAGGAATTGAAGTCTTCGAGCAACCTTCTATTATGTTTTTGTAGTTTTTTCAATTCCATTTTCAAGTCAAGATCTAGCATTGTGAAAGACTAATGATGGATTCTTATGGAGGATCGTGAGAGATTATAGGTTGGGGATGCAATTCTAGCCATACTTCCAAGCCTAAGGAAGGTACATTTCGTGTTTATGGCTTATTAGGGTTATTTGAGATCTCCTTTGTAGGTCATTTTCATTTGAATCTAAGATTAGGGCTCACACACTTAAGATTAGGGCTCGCACACACTTCCGTTTTCAGATCTATGTATTTCAAGGTTTAATTACCAAACAAGGGGTTTAACCAAGGAAAACCCCCATAAACAATCAATCAAATTTCCTTTGTTTTGCAGGTTATTTATAGGTTCAAATTTGAAGATTCGGTGAAGAAGGAAGTGCGGACCTTGGATCTCAGGATCACATTCAAAGATTTCAAAAATTCATATTGAGACTAAGTTGGAAGTAAGGGTGTCTTAGTCCTCCCAAGGGTATTTTGCAAAGATACTTTCAGATTTTGTTCTGACATCCAAAGATTCTACATTTGCCCCAAAAAACAATAGTGGGACTAAGACAACAATAAGGGCGTCTTAGTCCTCCCTAGCATATTTTGACAGCATTTTTGCACTTCCAAAATCCTCATCAAATTTCCAAACTTCCCAGGTACACACATCCTAACTTGTTACTTAATTTTATCATTTGCATTGATCATTTGGCTTACATTACTAGGTTTTGTGAGTTGAATGTTAATTTGTCTTTTCCAATATTTTTCTTGGTGGTGAACCCTCAAAAGCCTAAAGAACCCCCTAGGTCTTCATGTTGAGAATTGACTCACATTTGTGTTGATAGTCAATGTAATTTAGGATCCTAGGGCATCCTCCTTGAATGAAATATTATTGGGGAAAAGTGGTGTTCTATGACCTAAGTTATAAAGCATCCCATCCAATTCCTCAGACAGTTCAGGTGCCTTCAAACAAAGGCCCTTGGATGGCCTCTTCCCTTTCACACCTGATATTTTGATCAAAAATTTCACCTTTAAACCTTAAGTTGAACCTTCAAATGAAATCAACTACAAAATATATTTGGAAATTTTGCAGCTTTGAAATTAAGCTTTCCAACAAGTTTAATATTGCATATATTTAATTTGATTATTGTATTTATTTTCTATTTTCTAGTGAAGATATTTTTTTCAACAATTGTGAAGGTCTTTGTTTTGCACACATGGAAAAATAGTAAAATAGATATAAAATTTTGAAAAATATGCATGAACTAGGTATTGATCTTCTTACTAAAAAACATTAATTTGGATAAAAAACAAAAAAAATGTGTTGCTAAAGTAACCCTTATTTGAATTATAGTTAATCTCGCTTCAAAAAGTTAGTAAATAAATATGAAAAAATATCCCTATACTAGATATCAATGTTACAAATCTATATTTAAAAATTTATAACCGTATCCTTTCTACATATAAATTTATGCTTTATCAAAGTAAAAAATATTGTTCATTATAAAAAATAAGTTATTAAAAGTTATGTAAAAAACACATTTTTTCTTAAAATATAATCTACAAACAAAATGTCAAAAATCAATAGTTCACACCATCTTCAAATTTTTAACAGTTTGATTGTTATAAGTGACAAAAAGTGAAAATTTGATAAAATGTATATTTTCAATGTCCTACTCTCACCAAAAAGTGGGACACACTATTGTGGGATCACCTACATTTATCTTTATAGAACTCCAATTTATAACCATGTTGAGATGACTTATTGAGAGAATATTTTTTGTTAACTTAGGTACAGGATTCACACTTGTTACTTGCAACTTCTTACCATTGTTTCCTTTCATTGGAATTGAACCTATTCCTTCAAATTTATGTGAGATATCATCCCCAAGAAATATCTTTGCACCTTTCACTTCTTTGAAAGAGCTAAATAATTTTGTTGTAGTTCATATGTTGGCTAGCTCCTAAATCAATATACCATGTGTTATTTGAATTTCCTTGAGCAGCTAAAGAGGTTATTAATATATTATGATCAACCTCTTCTTGAGAAAAATTTGATTGTCTTCTTTGATAATTTTTCTCTACCCTCCAAAATTGATTTCCTAGGATATTGATCACTTTTATGTCTTCCACAATTATAACATATGATAGTTTTTTCTTTTATACTTGCCTTTTTTGTTTCTCCATTCATTTTATGTCTTTTGAAAACTATGTCTCTATTGATTATCCCTTGGTTGATTCCATTTCCTTTGACTATTTTTGTATTGATTCCCTTTATTTTTTATATGATTTTTTTTAATTGTAATTCTTATATTTGCCTTTAGCTATAGATGGTTGAGAATTCTTGCTAGAATCACTTGTGGAATTTTTAAGCCTATCCTCTTTATTCAGAAAATCCCCATACACTTCTTCTAGTTTTCATATTATCAAATTTTCTAGTCAACTCCAATGTGCATATGAAGTTATGGTACTCGTCTAGAAAAATTTTAATTAAAAAATCTATAATTTCGTAATCTTAATATTCAGCCTTCGCCATTGCAATTTGATTTCTCAAATTCTTCAATTTTGCAATGTGATCATACATGCTATCTCCTCTGTTCATTTTCAAATGGGATAATTGTCTTTTAATGTTCATAACTTTTAATTTTTTGGTTCTTTCATACATTGTTTACAAAATTTCCCATATTTTCTTTGTTGTTTATAGATCTTGAACATGAAGCCTAATCCCTAGACTGTTTTTCCATAAAATGGTAGCCCATGCATTCATATCCATTGTATCTCATTTTCCATGCTTGTCTTCCTCTATAGGTTTGGTTTTTGTTACTAGCTCTCATAAGCCTTTCGTTCATAGAATCAAATTCATTTCATGTTTTTGACTTGCATAGTTAGAACCATCTAATTTCGCACTAACTATAATATTAGAGATTTCAAATGAAGTCATAGCAAGAATAAAAATAAACTTCTCAAGCACACAGAGGCTGGAAAAATGAAGCCACTACTAATACACGGTGAAATTTTGTATTATGGTGTCTTGATGTTGATCTTTGTATGAACCAAAAAAACAAAGGTTTTTGAAAAAATTATGACTTAAAAATATGAAAGAAAGTTCCAACAATGTCTTGACTTCAGCAAGAATTGTTAAATATTACAATATGACAATTTATTCACTTTCCATTTCTTTATAAATTTGTAGATTGAATTTCCTTTAATGCAACTTTGACTTGAAAATTGTTCTTGTAGATTTTCACATTTAACAAAACAAATTTAACTAAGGAAAGGATTTGAACATTAATTTTTGAAAAATATGTCACTCCACACAACCATCATTTGATTAAAAAAATCTACATTTCTCATAAATTTTACGTTTAACAAAATAAATTTAACTTAAAAAAGATTTAAACATTAATTTTTCAAAAATATGTGACTCAACACAACCACCATTTGACTAAATAACACCTCTCTACTTCTACTATAGAGAGCTCACCACATTCTATGATGTTCCACTATCTACAAAAGCACATCATCGTTTGCATTCAAGATCTGATTCAACATGAATTGGCAACACTTACAACACCAATAATCACAACCCACTCACACATATGATAATGCACTAGAGCATAAATTCAATAAAGGGTGTGATTATAAAACATTAAAACTGAGTGCATGGAACACTAAAAAAAAATGGCTATTTTCTTTAATGGGTGCAAACAATAAAATGCAACACTTTTAAAATTCATATTGTCACGCTGCTCCTTTGCATAGGATACCATTCACAACATTTGGCACACTCCAATTTTGACCGTAATGTGCACTAGAAACTTATCACTATTCTAACTATCCACTCTTTTTCTCCAACATGCTATTATTTTCTCTAACATGCTATTCTTCTGCAAACTACTGTTGGGATATATAATTTATCTCACCCCAATGTTATGATCAAGTCGGTCTACAGTAATTAAGAGATAAGGATAAACATTGAAAAGTATTAAATATTTATAAGTCGGTCTACAAAGATTTTTGTATTGTCTTAAGATCTTTATAAAAGAGGCAGATGTAATTGCTTATGTATCATCAAGATGTATCAGATCAAGTGGTAAGAATGATCAAGAAATATGTGGTAAGAATCATCAAGCAATCATCAAGAGAAATATGTGAATGCCGCAGCATTCAAGAATGTAATCAATAGATAAATTAATGTTAATAGTGCAACACCACGTTTAAACAATGATTATATTTCTATATGATTGATTTTCTCAATTTATATATTTGATGTTTTATGATTTTATATTATCTCCATCCACCACCATCAACTACAGTCACATTACTCATTCACTAATGAAGCTCTATACATCCAATTCTATAGAAAATCACTATAACTCTAGGCCCCCCACATATCAAATGTTTTCAGGCATGTCCTACAATTAGATAAGAATACCTATCAAGTGTAGCTAGTCTCAGCCAGGCTTTGATACTATGAAAATAAGAACAGCGCATAGGGAACAAGACAAATTGTATTGATGCTGATTGGAGCACACCAATTATTTTCTCATTAAATTCAATTTAGAATAAAAATGCATCATTACTTTACAATCTCCATAGCATAGCAGTTCTTGAATTGTTTAATATGGATGGGTGGAGGTGAGTGGCATTAGGCTGCGACACAGGGTTGTGTTATCTGATCTCTCCTGACATATCTTTAGTTAATTTATTCTAATAGGCCACACCATAAAGATAGGACCATGTACTATAAATCAAAGGGTTGTGACAGAGAAAAATAGCCTTAAAGAATCATGGTCTCCATGGACTATAATCCTTACAAAGAAATTTTATATCATGTAATCTTTACATTCCATGAAATTTGATTCTATTTTCTAAACAAATAATTTTTCCATCATAATTCTTTGTGTAGCATTCCAAGAAGTTCAATTGGTAGAGTTGATTATTTTTACTATAATAAATTAATAATGAAAGATATCAAGTTTCCATAATCCATCTAGTAGCTAATAGATTTCTGGATTTGATTGTATTTTAATTTTTCACATCATGAAAGAGAGCTGAAGGAGAAATCCAGATGTGAAAAATAAAGTTTAATTTTCTCTTTCAACTCTTTTTCATGATATGAAAAATCAAAACACAATCAAATCCAGAAATTTATCAGCTAAATTAATAATGGTCAAATTGTATTTATTGATACGATTACATTTTATGAGTTCTATAAATGTTATTTAGGATTATTAATGTTATATGTGAAAATCTAATGAACATTTTATTAATATTCTTATATAGTAAAAATTTCAATTGGATCAAACATCTCATTATAGGCAATGGCTTCATTTTGTGAGTACCCCTTGAATACAAGTCTAGCTTTGTGTCTCTCAACTTCTCCCTTAGAAGTGAATTTGATCATATATACTCACTTGCACAAAACAATATTCTTACCTTTTAGTAGCTAACACAACTCCCAAGTTTGATTCTTCGTGAGAGAACCATATTTTTCTTGTATTGAAACTTCCAAATGTGAATCACCATTAGGGCTGATGCAAGAAGTTGGGTCCACAAAAAGTTAAAAAAGTGGAAGTGTTTTTGTTATTTTTCAGAATTTGTCACACTTGGACTAAAAATTTGAGGCATTTACACAATGAATTTTTAAAAAAGTCAATAATATGAAATTTTTATTTTTGAATCTAGTTTCCAAATATGTAAATTATTCAAATACTCAGATTATAGAAATTAAATTTTGATAGGGATCTATAAAAACCACTTTTTAAAAGTCATATTTTTACCATACCATGCACGTGTACAGACACCACTTTTTGACCCAAATAAAATTATTTTACTAATTCCTTTTCGGGAAAGAGAGCTAACAACATGAAGATTGATGAGGAAATTTTTTTGTAATTTTTTGTTGAATATTTTTTTTATTGAATTTTTATTGGCCTTAATTGTTGTTTTTAAAAATCAACGTGTACGGATAGCATAATTGGACCTAAATTAGAAAAAAAAATTATTGTGTAGAGAATTTTATGAATATTGATGCCATATAAAAAAAATTACAAAAAATTTAACAAAATTTTTTTTATTAAAAAACAAAAAAAACCTGATATTTCAAGTTTAAGGACTAGTTTGCTTAGAAATTAATTAAAAATAGCAAACATAATCCAATCTTAATAAAAATTATATATTTGGAAACTAGACATTGTGGTCTCTAATGAGTTTTAATTTTATAGATTGATTCAAACAAAAAGTCCATCAGCTATATTGTCAAAGTTGGACATTCTTTTTCAATCTACGTTAGTTTTTTAGTTGCAGGTCAAAGGCTAAGGCTCAGATTGCCAAATCTTTCTCGATCCTAAAACCAAGGCTACATGTGGGTTGGGAATTCAATTTTTAAATAACGTGTACACCTTACTAAAACGCGTACGCGTTATTTAAATGAAACATGTATGTGTTTCATAACGCATATGCATTATCTATTTACCTGTTGGGTAAAGGTAACACGTATGTGTTATATAATGCATACGTGTTCCTAAAATAGAACGTGTATTCATTTCATAATGCACATGCATTTCTTATATAGTTGTTTTTTCCTTATTTGTAAAATATTGATAAAACACGTTTTTTCTACAACATTCGGTTTTTGCAATACGGTGCAAAAGTGCCCTTTTTTGCCTTTTTTATTGCAAATTTGTCTTGTGCAAGGAATATTATATTAAAATTATTGGAAGAGACAAGTGCAGATTGAATTTTTTGAAGTGGAATCAATTACAAGAACATTTTACAAGAATATTTGGAAAAAGAGAACTTTTGGATGTATTCATGATGTTTTTGTACTTCAAAGTTTATAGAAGAAAGGATCTTCATACTACATAGTTTTATTTGAATATTTGAAGGAGATGGAAATTTGAAAATAGGTTACTTGAATCATTTGTTTTGTCATCAAAGAGGGTTTGGTAACCATGGGATTAAATCAAAGACAAAGAAAAAAATGTAGAAAGTTAATGACACCAGAAGAAATTCAAGCAAATAAAGATATGGAGGCAAAAAGACAAAGGGATAGAAGAGAAAGGATTCGTCAAATGAAAAATTTGGAAGCATCTAGTTCCATGAATGTTGAAGATGAAGCTATGAATGTTGAAATGAATGTAGGCGATGTAAATATGGAGATGGTGAATATGGAAGAAAATTCAATTATGGAGACAAACACAACTATGCCTTCAACTTCAACTTTGAATGATATGGAAATAGTACCTATACAAATAACTTTGGGTATGTCTTCAAATCTGTTGATGGTGTTTTTTGCACAGCAACAACTCAGATAGAATATGATATCCTATCTCTTGAAAGGTAAATTTGTATGGGAAAAGAGATAACCCCAAGGTCTCTAATGTCAAGTCTTGACAATGCAACAAAACTACTCAGTGATAAATGTGAAAATGTCGGTAATCACAATGGGACCTTACTGAGAGATAACACTAGACCTCGAATTTATCAGATCTAAACAATAAATTGATACTTTGAAACTTGATTGGAACCCTGATAATAAAGAAATAGCAAAAGATAAAGGTTTCAAAGATAATTCTAAGACTAATTCTAACCCTAAGATTGAAAATGTCAAAAGATAAAATGCTCAGAATGGATCGATCTCTCATAAACTACTTTCTGCTTGACCCAGATGAATCTGCGATTTCACAGAAATAGTGCAATCTTCTAAGGTATTTAAATATTTTCAAATCACAAATATTCATTTAGCCAATCCTATTGCAATTGAGATGAACAAACCCTTATAACTGACTAAGCACAATTATAAGTCCAAGCTAACTTTGCAAAGAAGCTAACAATTAGCTAACTATAAAAATTTATGGACTAGAGATTGCTGCAAACATTCCAAACATAAATCCCTAAGCATTACCAGACCATTTAACCATAAACTTATAAGAAATTTGAAAGATAGAATAACAAGAACCATGCTAGATGAAATTCCACAAGATTGATACCAAACACAATATCTCTCTTATATTAAATCATCCAAAGTAGCAACAATTCCATTTTTCTGTTACAACACCTGCTTCAGAATAACCCTACTTCGCTCTAATATCACTTATCTATTTTTTCTCTATCCCTATTCTTCTATGTGCCTATCTATATTTTCAAATGAGGCAACATGCCTATTTTATAGAAAATCCATAAGATAGGTCGGCCCAAAAGATAAATTACAATAAAAACATGACCTACAAGAGGTCAGCCTCAAAGATATTTGAACATATGAAATGTGCCATTAGCACCAATTTCACCCAAAACCGCCAAGATACCAAAAGGGGTCGGCCCAATACATGTGAATAATGGGAAGCACAAATCTCAATGTAACCCTATATAGCTACTCATCATCCTTGTCTTTAGCTTGATCTTCTTCACCATGTACGGCCAACAAAACTCTATCCAGCTCAGCAACATATGGCATAGGAAAAACCCTAATCCTTCTCTCCAAAGACTTGATGTCATCTCTTGCCTACCTAACTGCACCATCCCAGTCAACCTTATTATTCAAATATATGTCCATGACCACAATATAAGTTGCAGCATCATCCAACTGATGTCCAGTAACTGGTCCTTCACTGGAGAATAAACATCTCTCCGCCACTTCCTAAGCTGCTCCAAATTGAGATGTTTTGGAAAAAAATTCTTCCTTCCAGTCATGACCTCAAAGAATGAAATGCATTTATCATAAATACTAGTCAAAGCATCCTCAATTTTTCATGCCTTTTTATGGATCTTTTTCAAGGCCTTCTGCCTCATTTGGGGGATTTCAAACCATTCCCAAAGTTCAAAAACCCTTGGAAAAGGAAGAATCCCACACTTTACCAATTTATCCTCAGTGAATCCCATGATTGTTGTGGCCTTCTACAGTAGGAGGTCAGTATCCACATTATCTTGAGCTAATACAACCTTTAACCAATCCACTGATCTTATTGCATCTCCTGCAGTTGACAAAATTCTCTTAATAGCATCATCCCCTTTGGTTTGGACACCCTACAACCAAGCAACTGTAGCATGTGTGGTGCCTTTCATCTTTTCAAGCTCAGAGATTGTCTCCTAAAGCAAGAAACCTGCAGCAGAGGAGGAAGAACTAATAGCTTGCAAGGGTTTCATTAACTTTTGCAAGTATTTCTTCAGTTTCTCATTCTCCCTTTCTAGTTCATGCCTTGTCTGCACAGCCTTCTTCAACCTGCCCACAATTATAGCACTTGAGCCTTCATGTTCTTCAATATCCTACTCCACAGTAGCATGACCCAAGTCAAAATTTTGCACATGATAATCCTGGGCAGTCACATTGTCTCTATCTTTGTTTGGGGAGTAGCAATATGGGCCACTCTGTTGCCCAACCCATCTCTTTCAATTCAAGACACAACCCTTGCTTTCTTCTTGGTTTTCTCCTTTTCTACATTAGCCATAAGGACATTCCAAATAGGAGGAGAATCCTCCACTATCACCATTTTTCTCTTCAATTCCTTTTCTAACCATCCTAGAATAGTAGACCCGGCAGGTACTGAATTTTGCTTATCTTGCTCCTATTCCTGTTGATCATTGGTTGCATCCTTTTCAACACTTGGATTTTTAGGAATGTCCATGATAAGACTCTCTTTCTCTTGTACTTGTTCTTCCGCCACAACCCTTGTTGGTGATGGGACCTTCACCGGTATCTCCTCCTCCTATTGAGGAGACTTGCTCAATTGCTCCCTCACAGGTGAGTCTGCATATGCCACCAAAGGGGATTGTACTACCTTATCAATCTTTGCCTCTACATTATAGAGGCCCCCTTCCTAAAACTCTTCATCACCCTGATCCTTAGGATCTTCATCGTTCTTTGGTTCCTCCTGTGTGTTATCAGCATCCTGAGGAATGGAGGCACTCACTTGTTCAACAACAGGATTACTCAGTGAAACATCCTCCTTTGCTATAGTATCCCTTGGGGAAGGATTCATTGACCTCCTCATGTATACTTGTGTTTTCTCCCCTGAGCTTTCTACCTCTACCACAGGTGGTTCAACCTCCTTATCAACCTTGGGAACTTCCTCCTGCTTTTGTGATAGCTTTGTGATCCTTCTTTTCTTTATCAATGGAGGAGCAGTTTCCATCTCCTCTTCCTCTTCCTTATTCTTTTCAACTTCTTTCCTCGAGGCATGTCTCCTCTTCTTAGTAATAGGCTTCCTCTGTTTTCTTACCTCTGCAGCATTCTTAGCTTAAACCTCCCTTACCTATATTTTTAAAGGGGAATCAACCTTTTTCTTGCCTTTAGGATCTGGTTCAAGTGACTCCTCGGAAGAAGAGTGAGACTCTAAGTCTCCCATCAGATCATAGGTGCATGGGATACCTTCACCCTCCAACTCAAACATCTTGTACTTCAACCACATCTTGGTGTATTTGATCACTAGGGTCATGATTTGATATAACTCAGTATTTTCTTCTTCTAACCAGTCAACTTCTCTCACTGGCTTATCCTTCACTACCTCATAGACATGACCCTAGATTACATTCCCATCCTCTTCTACTTGGTTAGGGACAACCTTCACATTGTATAGCCTTACCAAATCCACTGGAAATCTAGAGAACTTCTTCCTCCTTACCTCAAACTCATCAGCAAGGTTAACCCAGTAATCTTCAATGTGAGCCTTATGGCTATATTCCCTACTGGCCTTCTTTTGTGCTTCGCCAGTGATATCAAACCTTTCTCTCTTGGAATGGAAAGAGAGGCCAAGAGTACTCATCTCCTCCTCAGCAGCATGAGCAGACTTAATAGAAGGACAATCTTCTCTCATTCCTATTTTTAAGGGAAAGTCATTCCCAAAACCTGTTTTGTGCATTTCTCCCTTCACAATATTGTCAAAGTCACAAATCTGTCTAGTGACTTCCAACAATATGATATGATCAGTAGGGTATCTAGGGATTCTGCAAAGAGCCCTTTGAAAACCATCAATTCTAATGTATGAGAAAGTTGGAAACTGGAAGAACCATGTCCCTTATCTCTTTATCAATTCCTTAGCCCTATCAAAAATTCTCATATGCTCTAGACCTTGGAGCAATCTAGTGATGTACATTGTGAACGCATCATTGAATCTCCTGTAGCTCCCTCCAGTTAGGTGCAACTGTGGATATACCTCATTTATGGAATCCTTCCCAAAGGTACCCCTAGTGCTTAACCCCTTGTATGGGTGAAGTCTCACCAATGCATACACTAGGTAAGAGGTCATGGGTGATCCCACAATAGTGGTTTACAATGTTTGGCCAGACTGGACACTAAAACTATTATTTTTAACTAAATATTCACATCTGGGCACCTATAGCGGCTAAACCGTGAGGAATTTCAAAATGGTACAAACTAGAGTCTCATCAAATTTTGTTTGTAGATTATAAAAATATTTTTTTCAAAATTTTTGGAATAAGATAGCACTTCTTTTCCCATCTCCCATGAAAACTAGTTTTTTTCAGAAAACAACATTTTAAAATGGTGATGCTCACCATATACAACATAATTTTTTTTGTATGAAACATAAAATTCTAGTTTTTTCAAATTTAGATTTGTAACTACGATATCTAGCACTTTCATTTGGTCTCATAATTTTTCATTGAATATTTTTTCCTTAATAGAGTTTCGAAGTCAAACCAATTGCAATTCAGACATAGGCGGACTGTATACAACCTAAATTTGTATGTATGTATCTAAATTCAATTTTATTTTTTTTAATGGATCAAGGACATCAATACCCAGCACGAAAAAATATTTTTAAAAAATTTATTGTGATAATTTTCTATTTTTCCACATGTGCAAAATAAAGAGCTTAATTTTTGGTGAAAACCCTATGGTTAATAAAACTAAAAAAACACTTACATAATAAAACCAAAACATATTAAAATTATATTTGTGGGATAGCTCATTTCAAGGACTACCATAATAATTTGAAATAAATTTTAAATGAATTCATTTGATCCCGCAAAAGGTAAATCAAAAGTGATTTTTTATCAACATTTTGATAGGTGTAAAGGAGACTCATTTATAGGTATGGTTTAAAACTAGCGAGGTTCTATCCAAGGGGGTTTGATCTAAGGTGGTTTGATCAAACCATCTTCAATTGGAATCTTGAAAATGGAACTTTTAAATGCTTAAATCATTATATTTTCTAAAAATATGTGATTTCAGCACAAATCAGTTCCTCTCATAAATTGTAAACCACCTTTGTGGGATCACCCTCATAGTAAAAGTCTTGGTTTGCAAGACATTGCACAATTGTTCATGAATCACAACACTGATGATGTCTGCCCAGTGATAATCAATTCCCTACTCCATTATAGCAATTACATTGAACATCTAGGTCTCGAACACACGTGCACTCTTCAATCCTAGCAACCTGCTAAGAAGAGTGATGACATTGTAGTACTCTCTCTTGAACTTAAGCATAAATACTTGCTTAGAAAACTTGGAGAAATGGGATTTAGGCTTCTCTAGCCAAGATTTAATCACCTACTGAGACTTGAATACATTCTCTTCATAATATTTCCTAGCACCATCCTTGTCAAAGGCCACCATATGTGACCTATCAGGCATGTCAAAGGTTGAAGCAATTGATATAGGACAAAAGCCAGCCAAAATCCTTCCCTAGGGACCAATTATCCTCTGCATCCCTCTATCATAATTCCTGGCACACTCAAGCACTAGCTCATAACACTACACTGTGGAAGGGAAACCTGCTAGATGAGCCAATCCAAAATCCACAATTCTTCTAACCAATAGAGGAGGACTTGGATGTGTTTCCTTCCCCTTGCCTCGACCAACAACATCCTATCCTAATCCTACCTGCAAACACACAAAGACGATCATAATCAGGTCCACAAGAAATAACAAGTGCAAGAAATAATTATCTCAAAGTTTGTGATTTAGCCCCCCTCGCGGATTCCACTCTGAAGAGGATTTTCGAGAAAATTGGGACAAGGCAGACTCCAGCAAACCAAGCATGCTAATTCCCACAATATCATTTTAATCCATCAACTAACAAAGGAATTTATCAAGAGATACTTAACATAAGCCCATTTAATCTATCAAATATGCCACCAATAAACAAATCCATCATAACCATCAAATTCAACATTTTCCCAGGAAACTCGAAAGAATCCGCCAGAGACAGATTTTGGCAAAAAAAACAATAGTTACAACTATCCTGGGAAAATGGAGGAGACACGAAACATCTGGGAAAATCCGGAGTGAATGGATTTTGGTGAGAATTAGATATATCATCACTAAGCACGAAATCGGAAAAATGAACCAACCACGGACACTGGGAAAATTCGGAAGAAGCGGATTTTGGCGCGACAAACAAAATCTGAAAAAAAGTAGTAAAAAGGAAAGAAAGGGATAAGCCGGGGAAATCCGGAGGAAACGAAATTCCATGAGAACTTCAAAAACTCGAACCCGTTGGACACATATTCTTTACTTTTACCAAAACGATTCAAACAATTCCAAATCTAAGGCTTGAACTCCGAAAACAACTTAACCTAGACCTTCAATGAATCAAACAGGAATTTATAACACTCCTCACGTCAATTTGAGGAGGATTGGTCATGCCCTAGGTTAAGAACCCTGAAACGTCCGCTATGAAAACACTTAGAACTAGGCACGACTTGCTCACACACTAAGATGGAAATTCTAAGACCCATGCAAGAAAACGCCCAAACAAGAAGCAATACCAGACCAAGAATAAATGTCAATGACCAACCTAGTGGACTGGTATAGCAATGAAAACCCCCCAAAATACTTAGTGATGATGAGTATACCCAAGGAAATCAGGAAACCACGAAGGACCGAGAATTAAATGAGGCGAAGCAATTCGAAATCAACAGAGTAAAGGAGCATAAAAACATACCATGAGAGTGAAAGGGTTGGAACCTATGATGCCAATAGAATAACTATCAAATGCAGGAAGGATAAAATCCACGCACACAAAACTCAAATGCATAGTCAAAACAGCTCCGAAAATGACAATCCAGCAAAACACCAAAAGTTCCAAGACTCAAGCTCAAATGATAGCAAATGAACAAACTCAAATGATCAATTACTTCCCAAAATCCAATATATCAAAGCCCCAAAACATCTGCACAAACGCCATTAATGCAGTCGACAAGACAGCCACGACCACAAAAACTCGGGGATTCGACAAGGTGACGGACTTCGGGGAAATCCAGGCCATATGGATTTTCCTGAAAATAGGGTCAAAAGGCAATGACCACCGGCCATCGAAAGAAAACCGGGAGAATCCGGCCCGAGCGGATTTTCCTGAAAGCAATGAAAACTCTGAAATGCAGTCAGAACTCAAGATTTTCAATCAAATTCATACGTTTTCCACTTCAACTAGAAAGATAGACATCAAAGCATGGGCCTCAAGCAAGAAAAACCGCAAAAAAGGAAGGGCCAAAACACCAAAAGCGAAAAAAAAGGGTCCCCACTTTCAGTGGGGCGTGTGTGCAAAAACTGTACAACAAATGGCGACTCCGCTGGGGAAATGCTCTAAGGCATTTCAAGAATAAACTAGAATCGAGAACCCAAAATCTCTAGTTTCAATCCTCTCATCAAGACACCTATGGACAAAGTTTCAAAAACCACAAGCAAGAAGACCTTTTCCTATACCAGGGTCCAAGTGTGTGTATTATGCATTTATTCTTATCCTGAAAGTGCAATAGGAACCAGAGAAAATCTGACCAAGCTACATAAAAGATCAAACTTCAAAAGCAATCTAGATAGAGTATCGCTACCAGTCAAGTGTTCATAGCCCCGGTGAGGTTATCGGTGTGACCCTCCCAAGCATAGCTCTACTGCCAGTCAGGCGTCTATAGCCCCGGTAGAGATATTAGGATACTCCTGATAAGGTGAAGCTTATTCAAATTTTCAAAAATTTCCTTTTCTCTTCTTTCTTTGTTTTATAGAAATTTTATTCTTCACCTTTGCAAGTACTAAAACTCACACTTAATGATGAGGAACATGGTGGCATTGAAGCAAAATATAAGATTTTTCACCAGGCCAAATCACCCAAAGACCCAATGCAACTCTAGAATCTTTGATTTAGTGTGAAAATGTAGGACCCAAATATATTCCAAAGTGTATCTAAAACAAGTGATTCTAATTCCAATTACAAAGAACATCAGATAAAATAAGTCCACCACCTGACTCTTAAAAACTGATTAGAGTTTATAAAATAAATTTCTAGAACAATCCCAAGCAAATAGCTAGTTGTACAGATGCAACAGCCCGAAGGAAATATAGAACCCAAAGCAAAAAGCAAAAAAAACCAGAGCAAACCCAGCAAAAAAAAGAAAAGCAGAAAGAAAAGCCACTCTAGCTATGTACAAGATGAACTGCAAGCAATTCAAGGTTGAAAATAATGTTTCAGATACTGCCCATTAATAGGCAACGAGATACCCTCACCAGTGAGGGTTTTCAGACGAAAATCATTTATCTCCCAGAATTTCTAAAATTTGGTAAGGACCAAGCCAAAGTTTATCAAATTTGCCATGCTCTCCCTTACAATCATGAGCTTTATCCTAGTAGAGAACTAAGTCAGAAATTCTAAAGGCCTTTACCTTAGCTCTCCTATAAAACCATCTTTTTACTACACCTTGATGTTTAGCAAAGTTCTCTAGGGCTTCATCTCTTATCTCTTCCAAGTGTAACAACTTAGCCAAACGGGCTTCACGTTTATCTTCTTCATTGTAGTACTCGTTAATAAATTGCAGGGTAGGGATTTTCAACTGGATACGAAACACAGGTTCTAAATCATACACCAGGTGATAAGGAGAGGTTCCTATGGATGCCTTCTGTCTAGTACAGTCAGCCCAAAGAGCAAATCAGAGCTAGATGTGCAAGTCCTTAGGATTTTGTTCTAACAACTTGCGGATAACTGTCAGTAGGTTCTTATTGGAAGACTCAGCTAAACCATTACCCTGAGGGTAGTAATTGGATGAAAATTTAATAACAATCCCATGATCAAATGTTCAATTAGAAAACTTTAGGGATGCAAATGCAGGACCATTATCATAGACTAAAGACAGTGGACAACCAAAAAGATTGATAATTCATGATTCAAGAAAATTGATTACCACATCCGAAGTACAATATTTACAAGAAAGAGTTTTTGTCCATCTAGTAAAATAATCAGTTATGGTAAGAATATACCTATGGCCCGTAGAAGATGGAGGATTAATTGGACCTATGAAGTCCATACCCCACTAAGCAAATGGTTTTACCTCTATGACAGGCTGGAGTGGAAGAGCCGCATGTTTTTCCTTACTTGTTGTAGTCTCACATATGTGAAAAGTTCTCACATGTTGGTGTGCATCTTTGAACAAAGTCGGCCAGTAATAGCTTGCCCTCAAGATCTGGTTTATAGTGGATGATACAGAACCATGGCCTGTGCCATATTTCTCATGAAATTCAATCATCACCCTGGCAGCTTCCTCAAACATCTTAAGTAAACACCCTCATGATTTATTTTATACAAGATAGCTCCTTTCATCATAAAGTGTTCACTCTTTAGGTGCAAGGCCCACCTCTAAACTGTATTAAGGTGATCAGGACACTGCTGATTCAGCAAATAGAAAATGATTCCACATACCAGTCTCCTGGAGATACCTCTTGAAGGTAATAATGTTGAGTTGTGAGATCAGGACCGGTCTCAGCCATTGTCTTTGTAAATCCTTGTCCTCTTAATAATTTCATGGGCTAGATTTCCATATCATATTCCTGCAACATGGTCACCCATTTGGCCAATCGTTCACCTAACTCATTCTGCATCAACAACAACTTTATTGTAGGATCAGGCACTATGACAAAAACCTTATTCCTCAATATATAATTTCAAAACTTTTTGACTGCTCTGACCAAAGCATAGGTCTATTTTTCTACATTATGGTATCTTAATTCTACATCTTTCAAGGGATTACTCATGAAGGCTATAGGGTGTTCATCACCCTGATCAGAATTTTGAGTTAACATTGTGGCACAGGAGTGATCAGAATAAAATGAATATATGTAGAAAGGTTTATTGTAATATGGACTCACCAATACCGGGGCCTCAACAATGGCTTTCTGGATGTCTGCAAATGTTTCCTTATCTATTGTATTCCATTCTATTTTTGCTTCTTGTTTTAACATAGCATTTAATGGCTTGACTATCTCTACAAATCCAGTGATAAATTTCCTAACAAAGTTAAACTTACCAAATAATGACTTCATCTCTTTCTTGCTTGCAGGAGGCTGAATTTTCAAGATAGCCTGAATTATTTCAAGGTCAATAGAAATACCCTATTTTGAGATGGTATGTCCTAATAACTTTCCTTTTATGACCCCAAAAATGCACTTCCTTGGATTAAGTGAAATACCAAACTCTCTACATCTTTGAAACACCTTACATAAATCTGTTATGTGATCACCTTGTTTCTTGGAAAAAATAGTCAAATCATCGATGTAAATAATGATGCACTTACCAATTATATCCTTAAAAGCAACGTCCATAGCTCTTTCGAATGTAGCTCCAACATTGATCAACTTGAATGGCATCCTTCTATAAGAAAAAGTTCCCCATTTGGTATTGAAGGCAATCTTGTGCCTATCCTCATACTGCACCATAACTTGGTTGTATCTAGAATACCCATCCAAAAAGGACATCATTTGAGATCCATTAACAATCTGAAGCACCTCATCCAATGAAGGAACTGAATAATTATCCTTTTTTGATGCTCTGTTCAGATTCCTAAAGTCTACACATAATTAATTTCTCCGTTCTTTTTCCTTACTGGAACCAAATTCGCCACCCAAGTAGAGTGTCTTACGGAAAATATAATGTGTGTTGAAAGAAATTTTTGCACCTCCTTCTGAATAATGGGTTCTAACAAAACATTGATCGACCTCTGTCTCTGCCTAAATGGTTTGACATTTGATTTCAAAGGGATGGTGTGTGTAATGATTGAAGTATCATATGTTTTCAAATCTTCATAACTCCAAGCTATTACATCATGATATGTATGTAAGGTATCAATAATTCCCTTTCTTTCTTCTTGAGTACATACCTTGCCAATAAAAACATTCCTTGAGTCCTCTGAGGCCCCCATATTATATGTTTCACACTGGCTACTGAGAGACTCCCTTTTAGTCTGTTATTCTTGATCTCTTATCTTATCTAAATCAAAAATTTGTTCAAGCTACACCATACCTCTTGGAATAGTATTAGTCTTCATATTAGTGATTCCTCCAAAATCAATTTATGCTTCTTGAGGCTCTATCTCATCTATAACTTGGGAAGCAAACACATCACAGCTTGTAATGAAGTCCAGAATATGCTTATCATCTTCAAATACCTATTAATTAGTAACATTGTTAGGCACTGAAGGCACTAGAGTAAGCTCAATTGTAAATTTCTTCAATCCTGAAAGTGACAAGGGTTGCAAGGTGCTAGGGGCTACAAGGTGCTAGCAGCTTGTGATAGAGAATCCGCAACCTAGTTTTTGTTTTGAGGGATCAACTGGATGTTAAAAGCATCGAACTTCTCAATGAGATCCCACACTCTATGCTTGTAATTAGTCATTCTTTTGTCACGACATGAATATTGTTTTCTTACTTGTTTGATTACTAAATCTGAATCTCCGAACACTTGTAATACCTTAATTTTCTTCCTTGACGCCATTAATAAAGCATGGATCAACGCTTCATATTCAGCGACATTATTAGTGCATTGGAACTAGAGTCTATGAGCAGCAAAGTAATTCTTACCTCTATGTCTAATTAATTCAAATCCTCCTCCAGCACCTTGTTTGGATTTAGATCCATCGAATCTTAGTGTCCAATAGCCAGCAGGTTCCTTTGGTTTCAATTTACCTTTTTCTTTGTTGAGGATAGGGGGCTCTTAAGGAAATATTGGATTCTTGTCTTTATCTTCATTTAATTCTTCCTGTATTTTAAGTTCAATAGGTGGAACTGGATTAACATATTTTTGTATCTGTCAGACAACAGTTTGACACAAGTCACATTCCAACTCAGAATGAGGGGCATCATGGACTTTACACCAATTTGGAAGCAATAATTTTTCAAATTCAATGTTTCCTTTCAATTGTATATGATCTTCCATACACGTCTGAATGAACTCCTGAAATTTATCCAACAAACTAAGTTGCCTATCTTCCTGATCACTTATTTCATTCTTTGGTTCAATCAATGTCCTCGAACTGCTATTCTTTGGAATGTGTCCATCTAAAGAACCATGTAGCATAAAAACTTCTTCATTTGTTGTAACTGATGTCACTAATACATAATTTCCCATACCAACCTCAGACACCAATACTTGATTTGAAACATTCTGATATTTGGTGATTATATATTTCATTAGAGGTTCTCTTTCAATTATGATCTGGTTTGGGACTCCTTTCCATGGTAACCACATATGAGAATGGTTCGTAGATGTATATCCATTCAATGTCTCAGTGAAATCTCTACCTAAGATCAACCCATAAGTATCAGGAATGTCAACAACTTGGATATTGATCACTTGCTACACTCTAGGATCTGATGCAAGCTGTGTAGGGATCATGTTCAATTCCCCAACTACACTTACCTCAGTTTTGTCCAATTGAGTAACCTTCTTTTGAGAGGCTATAGGAGTAATACCCAATGCTTTGCAAATAGAAAAATGCATAACATTTGTAGAGGCTCTTGAATCTAGAAGACAATTATGCAAATTCTTTTCGAAGATACGAACAAAAATTAGGAAAGGAGGAGTTTCCATCTTATCTTGAAACAGATTCAGATGAGTGTCAGCTTGTGCAACCTGACCTTTATCCTTATCTCCCCTCTTGTCTACAGGTGGGACCGGATTTCTGGGTGTTTGAGAATTAGAAGACCTGGTAGCAGCCTCATTGGTGGCTACCCCTTGTGATGTTATATTTGAACCAAATGATCCAAAAACTTCATTCCTAATGGCAGGAACTCTTAACAATTCAAAGGCAGAAAGACTTACCTTTATTTTCTTCAACTCTTCAGTCACATATTTGCCCATTTGCTCCACATTCAGGTCAGCATGGGATTCCTTGTAGCCACTGGCCTACTTATCTTTGGATATTTCAACATTGTTCCCCTTCAATAGGTACTGTATTGGCACATGAGGATAAGTTGGTTATTACTAGCTTGTGGGTCTGGTGGAGTATTGAAATTGTTAGGAGGGATAGAAGTAGTGAAAGGACCTCCAGCTTTTGGACCCCTGTTAGGCCTATTTCTTAAATCATATTTCTTCACTGGTTGTTGAAACATCTGAACTTCTTCAACACTAACTTCTTCCCCATCTAAAGGAAAATTATCATTCTCACTCTCCTCATTGAACAACTGGGAAATCTCATCTTCGTTTAACACCTATTCTGCCTCATCCTCTCTAATAGATACTTCTTTTGGTTCATTTTCCTCACTTTTGGGGAATGGGTCATGAATAAGTACTAGTACTAGAGAATCATATGGATTTGAAGGTATAATTTCCTGTCTAGTGGAATTATTTTCCACTTCATACTAGAAGATAGAAGTTGTAGTATGAAATTCAGCATAGTCTAACTCAGAGTGTTGACTTGTTTTATCAAGCCTACACCATCCAGAAAAAGCTTCTTTTGCTAGGTATACACCATTCAGAGGCTTCTCCTAAGTAGAAGGCTAATCCAAGGGAGTAGGAATCCCTCCATTATTAGGCCCAATGTTCCAAGACATATTCTTCCTAGGTTGTTATCCTCTGTCAAACCCTTGTCCACCTTGCTGATTTCTATCAAAATTCTGACCAGAGCCTTGCCTTCTATCAAAATTTTGATTAGAACCTTGTCCTCTATCATAAATTTGATTTCTATAAAAGTATTGACCTCTTTCAAAGCTCTTGTTCTCCCTCCCATAGTTAGATTGTATATTATTCTGAGCAGCCTAAAGCTGGCTATTCTGATTTCTCAAATAAGTTACCTCTGTATTCAACCTCTTCGCTTGTTTACATAATTCATCCAACCTCTCCTTATCCAGATTAATAGGTGGTGTCGAATTACCTCTAGAAGGATATATGGGTATATATCTCTATCCCTATTCTTCTATGTGCCTATCTATATTTTTAAATGAGGCAACTTGCCTATTTTATAGAAAATCCCTAAGATAGGTCAGCCCAAAAGATAAATTACAATAAAAACATAACCTACAAGAGGTCGGCCTCAGAGATATTTGAACATATGAAATGTGCCATTGGCACAAATTTCATCAAAAAGCGCCAAGATACCAAAATGGGCCAGCCCAATACATGTGAATAATGGGAAGCACAAATCTCAATGTAACCCTATATAGCTACTCCCCATCCTTGTCTTTAGATCAATCTTCTTCACCATGTATGGCCAACAAAACTCTATCCATCTCAGCAACATATGGCATAGGAAAAACCCTAATCCTTCTCTCAAGAGACTTGATGTCATCTCTTGCCTGCCTAATTACACCATCCCAGTCAAACCTATTAGTCAAATATTTTTCCATGACCACAATATAAGTTGCAACATCATCCAACTGATGTCTAGTAATTGGTCCTTCACTGACTGGAGAATAAACATCTCTCCACCACTTCCTAAGCTGCTCCAAATTGAGATGTTTCGGAGAAAACTTCTTCCTTCCAGTCATGACCTCAGAGAATGAAATACATTTATCATAAATACTGGTCAGAGCATCCTCATTTTTTCATGCCTATTTATGGATCTTTTTCAAGGCCTTGTGCCTCATTTGCAAGATTTCAAACCATTCCCAAGGTTCAGAAACCCTTGGAAAAGGAAGAATCCCACACTTTACCAATTTGTCCTCAGTGAATCCCATGATTGTTGTGGCCTTTTGTAGTAGGAGGTCAATATCCACATTATCCTGAGCTAGTACATCCTTTAAACAATCCACTGGTCTTATTGCATCACCTGCAGTTGACAAAATGCTCTTAATAGCATCATCCCCTTTGGTTTGGACACCCTACAACCAAGAAATTGTAGCATGTGTGGTGCCTTTCATCTTTTCAAGCTCATAGATTTTCTCGAGGCAAGAAACCTGCAGCAGAGGAGGAAGAACTAATAGCTTGCAAGGTTTTCATTAACTCTTGCAAGTATTTCTTCAGTTTCTCATTCTCCCTTTCTAGTTCATGCCTCATCTGCACAACCTTCTTCAACCTACCCACAATCATAGCACTGGAGCCTTCATATTCTTCAATATCCTACTCCACGGTAACATGCCCCAAGTCAACAGTTTACACATGATAATCTCGGGCAGTCACATGGTCTCTATCTTTGTTTGGAATGAGAGTAACAATATGGGCCACTCTGTTCCCAACCCATCTCTTTCAATTCGATACACAACCCTTTCTTTCTTCTTGGTTTTCTCCTTTTCTACATTATCCATAAGGACATCCCAATTAGGAGGATAATCCTCCACTATCACCATTTTTCTATTCAATTCCTTTTCTAATCATCCTGGAATAGTAGACCCTGCAAGTATTGCATTTTTCTTATCTTGCTCTTGTTCCTATTGATCATTGGTTGCATCCTTTTCAACACTTGGATTTTTAGGAATTTCCATGATAGGACTCTCTTTCTCTTGTACTTGTTCTTCCACTACAACCCTTGTTGGTGACGGGACCTTCACCGGTATCTCCTCCTCCTATTGAGGAGACTTGCTTAATTGCTCCCTCACAGGTGAGTCTGCATATGCCACCAAAGGGGAATGTACTACCTTATCAATCTCTGCCTCTACATTATAGAGGTCCCCTTCCTAAAACTCTTCCTCACCCTGATCCTTAGGATCTTCATCCTTCTTTGGTTCCTCTTGTGTGTTATCAGCATCTTGAGGAATGGAGGCAATCACTTGTTCAACAATAGGATTACTCAGTGAAACATCCTCTTTTTCTATAGTATCCCTTGGGGAAGGATTCATTGACCTCCTCATGTATACTTGTGTTTTCTCCCTTGAGCTTTCTACCTCTACCACTGGTGGTTCAACCTCCTTATCAGCTTTGGGAACATCTTCCTGCTTTTGTGATAGCTTTGTAATCCTTCTTTTCTTTATCAATGGAGGAGCAATTTCCACCTCCTCTTCCTCTTCCTTTTTCTATCAACTTCTTTCCTCGAGGCATGTCTCCTCTTCTTAGCAATAGGATTCCTCTATTTTCTTACCTCCACAACCTTCTCAGCTTGAACCTCCCTTACCTGTATTTTGAAAAGGGATTTAACCTTTTCCTTGCCTTTAGGATATGGTTCAAGTGACTCCTCAGAAGTAGAGTGAGACTCTAAGTCTCCCATCAGATCATAGGTGCATGGGACACCTTCAGCCTCCAACTCTAACATCTTATGCTTCAATCACATCTTGGTGTATTTGATCACCAAGTTCATGATTTGATCTAACTCAGTCTTTTCTTCTTCTAACCAATCAACTTCTCCAACTGGCTTATCCTTCACTGCCTCATAAACATGACCCTGGATTGAATTCCCATCCTCTTCCACTTGGTCAGGGATAACCTTCACATTGTATAGCCTTACCAAATCCACTGGAAATCTAGATAACTTCTTCCTCCTTACCTCAAACTCATCAACAAGGTTAACCCAGTAATCTTCAATGTGAGCCTTATGGCTATATTCCCTACTGGCCTTCTTTTGTGCTTCGCCGATGATATCAAACCTTGCTCTCTTGGAATGGAAAGAGAGGCCAAGAGTACTCATCTCCTCCTCAGCAACATGAGCAGACTTAATAGAAGGACAAACTTCTCCCGTTCCTATTTTTAAGGGAAAGTCATTCCCAAAACCTGTTTTGTGCATTTCTCCCTTCACAATATTATCAAAGTCACAAATTTGTCTAGTGACTTCCAGCAATATGATATTATCAGTAGGGTATCTAGGGAGTCTATAGGGAGCCCTTTGAAAACCATCAATTCTGATGTATGAGAAAGGTTGAAACTGGATGAACCGTGCCCCATATCTCCTTATCAATTCCTTAGCCCTATCAAAAATTCTCATATGCTCTGCACCATGGTGCAATCTAGTGATGTACATTGTGAACACATCATTGGATCTCATGTAGCTCCCTCCAATTAGGTACAACTGTGGATATACTTCATATATGGCATCCTACCCAAAGGTACCCCTAGTGCTTAACCCCTTGTATGGGTGAAGTCTCGCCAATGCATACACTAGGAAAGAGGTCAAAGTAAAGGTCTTGGTTTGCAAGACATTGCACAACTATTCATGAATCACAACACTAATGATATATGCCCAGTGATATTCAATTCCCTGCTCCATTCTAGAAATTACATTAAACATCCAAGTCTCAAACACACCTGCACTCTTCAATCACACCAACCTACTGAGAAGAGTGATAAAATTGTAGTACTTTCTCTTGAACTTAAGCCTGAATAGTTGCTTAGGCAACTTGGAGAAATGGGATTTAGGCTTCTCTAGCCAAGAGTTAATCACCTGTTTACACTTGACTACATTCTCTTCATAATATTTCCTAGCACCATCCTTGTCAAAGGCCACCACATTTGACCTATCAAGCATTTCAAAGGTTGAAGCAATTGATACAAGACAAAAGCCAACCAAAATCCTTTCTTGGGGACCAATTATCCTCTATGTCCCTCTATCATAATTCCTGGCACACTCAAGCACCAGCTCATAACACTGCACTGTGGAAGGGAAACCTGCCACATGAGCCAATCCAGAATCCACAATTCTTCTAGCCAATAGAGGACTCAATGCAGACATCTAAGCCTTAAATTCCTCATAGTCCCACATACCTACGTTAGTGTCTATGATTCCTAACCAAATTAAGGTCAGCTCGCTCTTAGGAATCCATCTCTGAATGTCTAATTTTACTTTCTCTCCATCTGAGATGGAAGAAGTCTCTACACCTAGATCTGTTGCCTTCCCCTTACCTCGACCAGCAACATCATGTCCTGATCCTACCTGCAAACACACAAAGACAATCATAATCAGGTCCACAAGAAATAAAAAGTGCAGGAAATAATTATCTCAAAGTTTGCGATTTAGCCCCTCTCGCGGATTCCACTTTGAAGAGGATTTTCGAGAAAATATAGACAAGGCGGACTCCAGCGAACCAAGCATGCTAATTCCCACAATATCATTTTAATCCATCAACTAACAAAGGAATGTCTCAAGAGATACTTAGCATAAGCCCATTTAATCTATCAAATATTCCACCAATAAACAAATCCATCCTAACCATCAAATTCAATATTTTCCCAGGAAACCCGGAAGAATCCGCCAGAGACGAATTTTAGCGAAAACAACAACAGTTACAACTATCTCGGGAAAATGGAGGAGACACGGAACATCCAAGAAAATTTGGAGTGAATGGATTTTGGCGAGAATCAGATATATCATCACTAAGCACGAAATCGGAAAAACGAACCAACCGCAGACACTGGGAAAATCCGGAGAAAAGTGGTAAAAAGGAAAGAAAGGGATAAGCCAGGGAAATCCGAAGGAAGCAGAATTTCGTGAGAACTTCGAAAACTCGAACCCATCCACATCTTCTTTAATTTTACCAAAATGATTCAAACAATTATGGATCTAAGGCCTGAACTCCGAAAACAACTTAACCTAGACCTCCAATGAATCAAACACGAATTCAGAACACTCCTCACATCAATTTGAGGAGGATTGGTCATGCCCTATGTTAAGAACCCTAAAACATCCACCATGAAAACACCTAGAACTAGGCACGACTTGCTCACACACTAAGATGGAAATTCTAAGACCAGTGCAAGCAAATGCCCAAACAAGAAGCAATACCAAACCAAGAATAAACGTCAATGACCAACCTAGCGGACTGGTATAGCAACAAAAACTCCCCAAAATGCCTAGTGATGATGGGTATACCCAAGGAAATCAGGAAACCACGAAGGACAGAAAACTAAATGAGGCAAAGCAATTTGAAATAAACAGAGTAAAGGAGCATAAAAACATACCATGAGAGTGAAAGTGTTGGAAGCGCTGATGCCAATAGAATAACCATCGAATGCAAGCAGGATACAATCCACGCACATGAAACTCAAATGCATAGTCAAAACGGCTCCAAAAATCACAATCCAGAAAAACACCCAAAGCTCCAAGACTCGAGCTCAAATGATAACAAATGAACAAACTCAAATGATCAATTACTTCCCAAAATCCAATATATAAAAGCCCTTAAACATCTGCACAAACGCCATTAATGTGGTCGACAAGACAGCCACGACCACAAAAACCCAAGGATTCGACAAGGTGATGAACTTCGTGGAAATCTAGGCCATACGGATTTTCCCGAAAACAAGGTCAAAAGGTAGTGACCACCGGCCATCGAAAGAAAACTAGGAGAATCCAGCCCAGGCAGATTTTCCCGAAAGCAATGAAAACTCTGAAATGCAGTCAGAACTCAAGATTTTCAATAAAATTCATAAGTGTGCCACTTCAAGTGGCAAGATAGACATCAAAGCATGGGCCTCAAGCAAGCAAAACCCCAAAAAAGGAAGGGCCAAAACACCAAAAGTGAAAAAAGAGGGTCCCCACTTTTAGTGGGGCATGTGTGCAAAAATTGCACAACAAAATCCACCGTCCAATGATATGGAAAATGCACCTATTCAAACAATCTATCCATGTATGTTTTCAAACCCAAGTTTTGATAATATTGATCTTGCTTGTTTAGATGAAGTTGGATACACCATTGATGATATCAATAATTCTAGGGTTGAAACAATGCAAAAACAAAAAAAATGATGAAATTATATCTTATGAGAATGCAAATGAGAATTAAATCCCTCATATTGATGAAAATTAGAATGGAATCCCTTTTACATTTTAAAATGAAAATGAAACCCCTTATGTGAATGAAAATGAAACCCCTTATATGGATGAAGGTGAAAATATCTTTTTTACAATTGAAAAAGATGTGCTAGATAACCTTTGGGGTAAAGTTTCTTGGAGACAAATTAGAACTTATGGAAATAGAATATATAAAATATTTTTTATAGAAAGAAATTAGGATTCCAATGTCAACACATGGTGCAATTGATGAGAATGTCAAAAATGAGAAAAGTGATTAAAAAATTAGGTATTTTTGTAAAACCAAAAAAGAAAGATGATTCAATAGAACAAGTCATATCTAGTATTGCTAATGCTATTGATTTCATAGGTAAGAAAAGTCAATCTAAAGATAAGAATGCAGCTCACCATGAAATAAGAACTACTCTAGTTGATAAAGCAACTTAAAATAAAAGAATGTTAAGTAATATTAGTAAATGTATAAAAGTAAATCGTAAAAAATTTATAAGAGCTTCTAAAAGAAGAGAAAGTATTGAAAAGGATCCAATTAATCAATGTTGGAGTTTTAGTGGTACACTCCCAAGATCAGACACGAAATTAACTAATGGAATTCAATATTTAATCAATAAATTTTGGCATGATAATACAAGAGTATCACCTAACATTAGAGATGTCTTAAAATTAAGGGTGGGTTCCAAAAATTTTGAACCTCATCCAAAGCATGATCTCTTAGATATGACTCAAACTGAATTATATAAAAAAAAATTAGATGCTTCAATCTTACCATTGAATATTAACATAAGTCAAAGATCATTTGAAAAGTGTAAACCTTGGTATGTTAGAATTAATAAGCAATGAATCTCTTGTTTTTGTAAGACTCATGTACAATTTCATTAAAATTATGATATTTTTCAATATATACGATGCACTTTACATGCTAACCAAACTATGCAGGATATTTGTGGTATTAATATACCACCTGAAAGAATCAAAGATTGTATAGAAGGTTTGTTTTGTGAACCCTCTAATGGAAACTTATTTTATTTAAAAGCATGTATTTTTGGAGAATGCAATAGATGTGGTAGCTTTTCATTATTAGGAGAATGTATGCATGAAATTAGTTTAGATGAATTTGGACAACAATTAGTGGATGTAAAAAAAATTAAAAAAGTTGAGTATTCTTTAAAAGATGGAAAAACTAGAAAACGTTGTGAGTTGATTGTGGAAAAATATAGTTTGCATGCATTTATTAAATAATTTAAAGATAAGATTGTACCTAGATATGTTCAACACCCTCAGTATGCTCATTGGCTTGATAATCAATTTTGTTTATGTAAAAGCACATTCCCCAATTGGAACTATATTGTCAGTTGTTGATTTTGCTGAAAATTATACTCTTGCTCCACAATAAGAAATTCAATCATAGTATTATAATTTAGTGCAAGTAGCTATATTTGTTCATATTTTTTATAGATGATAGTAGATGATAGTAGAGAAGATAATAGAAAAAATTTGAGAGAGTACCATTTTTATGTAAGTGATAATTGATTACATTCATCTGAGTTTGTTCAATATTGTTTTGATATATTTTATAAAAATTTAAAAGAGAGAGGATTTAAAATGCTATAACATTTCATATGGTCGGATAATTGCACGGATCAATTCAAAAATGCTAGAATGTTTTATTGGTTATGTAGAGTTCGTGAGGAAAATAATATCCAACACATATGGAGTTTTTTTGAAGTTGGTCGTGGTAAGGGAGAACACGATGGAGCAAGTGCATGTGTTAAAAGAGTTCTTGCTAGAGAGCAACTAAAATTTGAGGATGTTGCAAAATTTAGAGATGCATGTGCAATTGTAGATTGGTGCAATACCATATTATCTACAAGAACAAGTGAGAGCTCAATAATTCAATGATTATTTTGACTAGTTGAAGAAAATGATATTTTTTCTTGACAAGATTGTGAAACAATTAATGGATCTGCAAAATGACATTCGTTTAAGAGTTCGAATGAAAAAACATGGACAAGGGAGTTGGCATGCTTTTGTCAATTTTGCATTGTAGGTGATTGGGAGGCGTGTGAAAATACGGAATGGGTCTAAAAATGGCAACAAAGAGCCTTAACACCTATATCGACACATGTTCAACATGGAACGAAAATTGAAGATAATCAAGTGTTCACATCAGATGATTATGATCATGTTTCGCATCTTGTACAAGAAGGTACATTATTTATTGAGATGAATTTTATATGTATGCATGTTTATATGTGAATTAAATATAGGTCACTCTTTATTTATTTTTTTATTTATTTTTATAGGACATGTGTATGTTGTTACACTTGAGGGGAATGAAGAGGAGACGGAGTACTGGTTGGCTAGATGTGTTGAGAGAAAACATAAGTTGGTACATCCTAGAGCGGATGATGACAACTTTGAGTATCCAACCGGTTCAGTGGTTGTTGTTGGCACCTGGTTTTGAAAATATTTGATAAGAAAGAATGGCTTGCCTACATTTGAAGATTATAAAAGACACAAGAAGATTATATAGTATTTGCATTTGATTTTGGTGACCAATATAAAACTAGTTAGATATCAAGGGAGGCTCCCTAATAAATTTTTATGGACATTTTCAATGGATGGTCATGAGACCCCTTAATCCATATCCTCGTATATCTACCCTTAATCCATCCACTTGCATCCCCTTAAGTCTCTCTAGGGTTCATGAGATGCTTAGAATAACAAATCTACATGGGTTAATGGTTTAGGGTTCATCTCCTATTCTTTAGGTCATATGGTTTAGGGTTTAGGGTTTAGGGTTTCTATGGTTCATGAGATGCTTAGAATAACAAATCTATATGGGTTAATGGTTTAGGGTTCATCTCCTATTCTTTAGGTCATATGGTTTAGGGTTTAGGGTTTCTAGGATTCATGAGATGCTTAGAATAACAAATCTATATGGGTTAATGGTTTAGGGTTCATCTCCTAGTCTTTAGGTCATATGGTTTAGGGTTTAGAGTTTCTAGTGTTCATGAGATGCTTAGAATAATAAATCTATATGGTTTAATGGTTTAGGTTTCATCTCCTTATCTTTAGGTCATATGGTTTAGGGTTCGGGGTTTCTAGGGTTCACGGGATGCTTAGAGTAACAAATATATATGGGTTTTAAGGGTTAAAGGTTCATCTCCTAGGATTTCGGTCCTATGGTTTATGGTTTAAGGTTTTAAGTCATTCTCTAAAATCCACTTAATCCATCCTCTTACATCCCTATAATTCATTCTATCAACTCCCCTTAATCCACCCTATTACATCCCTTCAAATCATTGTATAAACTCCCCTTAATCCACCCTCTTGCATCCCCTTAAGCCATCCTCTTAAAGGACCCTTAATTCATATCATCTTGCATCCCCTTAATCCACAATCTTACATCCCTTAAGTCACTCTCATAATTCCCCTTAATCCATCCTCTTAGGGCTCATTAAGACATATCCTAAGGTTCATTACATGCATCCCCTTAATCCATCCTCTTACATCCCTTCACTTCATCATATCAACTCCCCTTAATCCACACTCTTACATCCCTTCAATTCATTCTATCAACTCCCCTTAATCCACCCTCTTGCATCCCCTTAAGCCATCCTCTTAAAGGACCCTTAAGTCATATCCTCTTACATACCCTTAATCCAATATCTTGCATCCCTTAAGTCACTCTCATAATTCCTCTTAAGCCATCCTCTCAGGACTTGTTAAGCCATATCCTAGGGTTCATGACATGCATCCCCTTAATCCATCCTCTTACATCCCTTTAATTCATTCTATCAACTCCCCTTAATCCACCCTCTTACATCCCTTTAAGTCATTCTATCAACTCCCCTTAATGCACCCTCTTGCATCCCCTTAAGCCATCCTCTTAAATCCCCTTACAGCATTCTCTTAGGACCCTCCTTAAGCTATATCCTCTTAGGTCCCCTTAATCCATCCTATGGCAAACATCATTTGAATTTGAATGGAATTTATAAGATCCAATTTTCTAAATTTTACTATATATTGTTCTTTTCTCGCATGAATTATTTACTTAAATGACTCATAAAAATTATAGTTACTTTACTTACATTAATCATTTTTGCAGGTTCTCATCAAGTCGGTCTACCATGTGATTTTCACTAAAAATATATTTTATCAAGAGACTATGTAAATATCAATTTTTGGTCTTCACCTAAAAGTTGATAAGCTTTAATTGTATATACATGCACATATATGTTTCATCATGTTAAATAGTTGTATTAAACATTAATATACATTATATATGTTTGTTCGATGTATGAACTTCAATGAACTTATTAGTCACTTTTTAAATATCTTGTTCCAATTTTATAGATTATACATTTCATGTCTTGTATTTACCGCATTTTATATAATTGTTCAATTGTATATATTATACATTTTATATATACAAGGAGATAGATTTTTGTTTGTTGATTCAAATATTTGTTAGAATTATAAAATAGTTAAAATTACCTGCCCTTAATTTATTATGAATATGATCTAAACTATTTAAGGAATGTTTTAATTTGTCACCTAACAATGTGATAAATTATATATATGAAATTTGATTCTAGATTAGAATTTAAATAGTACATGTATTTCTTGAAAAATAGATAAAATATATATACATACATGAGTGCATATAATCATCAAAATGAACATAACACGATCATAATTGACTGCATATATAATCATCATATTAAAGTCAACTAATAAAAATAAACACAAATATGATAATATTAATCGATATAATGTATGTGAAACGGTCCAAGAAATAACATGTTCAAAATTTATATGTCAAGTCCAACACATATTTAAATAAAACTAAAGATCTATAGTCCATTAAATTTAAAACCATATAACTATTAGGTTGATCAGTCAAATCAAGTCTCCTCTTTGTTCCATGTCAATTATATGTACCTCCATCATGTTGTAAAAGAGTACAAGAAACTTGAAATTATATTTACAGTTATTTAGAAATTTTGATATAATTAAACATATTTAAACTTGAAAATATAAACTTTCAGATAAAAATAAATTTAATTAAATATCTAGTAAATACAACAAAAATGATTTTTAGTATGCATAAATTACCATATGATCATGTGAATCTACTGGCACATTTTGTTCAACGGGTAGCGTAATTGTCACTTGAGAATAGAATATCCAAATGCCTGATCTACTATATCTTGCATATTCATATAAGGAAAACAATATGTTAAAAACTCAAATATATATTCAAGAGGTCTATAAAAATTGTATAGGATATTTAGAAAAAATTACAATGAATGATATGACCTCATGATCACGCACCTGAGATTTCCCATGCATAAATATTGACAATGTCTCAAGTGCACCCATCATGGGTATCTCATGAAATCCCTACATATAGATGTACAACAATTTGTATAGATCATTCACACATGTGTATGTAAATGAACAAATTAAATTAGATCTATGATGTGTATTTAATTTAAACTAAACAAAATTTTGAAAGGATGCACCTAAGTTGATGATGACTCGGGAGCAATCACCACAACTTGTGGTTGGTCAATACTTGGTATTGTATGACCTCCCTACATCTAGATATAATATATCATTTCACACATGTGTACAAATTCAAATTAAATTAGATATATCCACACAAATTATTTAATATATTGGTTCAAGTACCTAACCAAAAGGTGAGCCCAGATCTACAACACTCGGCATATAAACACAATCATATTGAGTTCTAGGCATCGTGTGATCATGCGTCTACACTAAACACTTATTGAATTAATATTATACTATATATATGTAATTTGATGTTATTATTTACATGAATTTTGCACATTTCAAACAAATTAAATTTAAGTTCAAAAGATGAACATAACTATTGTAGGATGATCCTCAAGATACAGTAAATTCATATATGACTCCATCCCAGATGCATGTGGGTCACCTGAAGTGGATGTCTGATTATTCATATAGCCTAAGACTCCATTCTCTCTATTGGCCACTTCATTCACCACACGTGTAGTTTGATGAGTGAGATGTCCTGAAAGCGAACTCAATTCTCCTAATTTCGATAACATGGTATGCTACTGAAATGCAATGGGAACACCAAGAGAAGGAGGGGGAATAATAGGAGCAATCGAAGCATGTTGTTGAGGATCAACATGTGCTCCTATTCTATGTTGGGGCATGCCACGCCCAACTCCTTGAATTGACCTCATATCAAAATAGTTGGGTTTAAAATAGTTGGGTTTTAAACCCAACTCAAACTCAGTCCATAATTTTCTCAAAAAGTATAGGTGCACCTCATAATTGCCATGTGGTGGATTATCAAACACCATCCACCATCTATCCCAAAAATGTGCAGCTATCTGCAGGTGCCTACACCATAAAATTAAAATTTATTTTCTAGTGGGTGGAATTGGTTGGTGTGTTTGGGGGTTAAAAAAATATTGGCACATGGCTTGTTTGGTAATTTTAAGGTCATTAATTTATTTATATGACAATCTATCTACATAGAATTGTCTCCTCTCTTCTCTCCATTGATGGAACCTATCTAAGTTTGCATCAATAGATCGAACGAAATCGACAATAGTTTGCATCGTAGATGCAAACCTTGCGAGATGGGGAGAGATTCTAGGCTCATTTTTTTATCATATCTATATTTCCCTAAATCACAATAAATTTTTCTCTAATGCTCTCTCTTAACTAAGCTTGATCTACTACAGGGGGTGAGGGGTTAGAAGGTGGAGAGTGTGGATGTGTGGGGTTTTGTTGTGGTGGTGGATCTGGATGTATGGGATCTATAGGAATTTGTGCATTAGGCATAAAATCCTCTATATTAAATTTTAGATCCATGTGAACAATGAAATGTCAACTGCATGCTAAACAATTAAAAAATATATATCAACAAACTAATTAAATAATGCACACAATTTGAAATTTATTTAAAAATCACATTGAACGTGCACAAATTCAAAATACATTTCATTTGAAGACCATTTGATTTATAACATTAAAAAATCCGTAGCATTTACACATTAAATTGAGTCCAACATATGGTTGTTAATATGAAGGGTTTTTTGTTACTACCAACTCTTAGAATGCAACTAAAAATGGAGATAATTGTCACACCAAGGTCATCCAATTTTAATAAAATCCTACCTACATGTTACTTAAAACTAATTATTGAACACCTTTTAGTAACCCTTCCAAGAAGAATCATCAAGTATATCTAAAATATAAATCAACTATCATCTAGATCACTATGTATACTACAATTAAGATACCTAAAATATCTAAGAATGAACTAAACTACATTTTGTATACATGGAAAGGGAACTCATATGAACACGATTTGTATAAGTGCTTCTACATCAAAACTTTGTAGAGGATGACATATTTGTCATAATTCATCTAGGTATTTTATGTTAAACCTTTAATAAATAGGATGGTTCAATTATAAATATTTTTGAGTTAGATCTATATGTGGTACATAGGATACCTCTCAATGAAAATATGGAGGTAATTTCTAATTATAACTCTAATGGGTAGAAATTAAATTAGGAGGTTTTATTAGAACCCTATGAATGCATGCACTATGTCATTGATTTATTAAGTGAATCCCCTGAAATAAGGCCCCATAAACTTATTTTTAGCTAGATATCACTTGATAATTAAACTATAGCCAAATTTGATGATATACATTAATTGATTTATTTAAAATAAATAAAACCACATGGGTTAAGGTAAAGACTTAAGATTTATTTAAATAAATCACCATCAACATTTAAACTAGGAGTTGGATAAAATGTATCAAGAATTGAGAGCTTGCAAAAGGCTACGATATCAACAATGAGGCTTCTTTGAATCATTATTGGAAAAATTAAATAAGAAGATTAGAAATAGAGACTGTGAACCAATTAATTTCTATAGGTAAGAGGACTAAAGAATGAAAAATAAGACGCGTGTAGATATATAACTTTGATTTCTCAAATTGGGTGTTAATAGGAGGTTAGGGGTTGTTTAGAGTGTCTTCGATTACATATATAAAGGTGGAAAAAGAGAAGGAAAGGTCCCCAAGCTAATTTAGGTTATAAACAACTCAAGAATGAGCATCAAAATGGGTAAATGATGAAAACCACGTAGTTTAACTCAAGTAAAAATTATACTAGATTCTATTTATAGTAGGATTATTGTTAGACAAGGGTGCTCAATGGAGCTCATAAATATCAAGCCTATCATTAATTAACTAATTCATCAATAAGTAATTTATTCTTCTAAGTTTTTATGGGTCTAGAGCATTATCTTTTGGTACTCATAGGTGTGGTTGTTTCCCAACAAGAGTATACCTATAGAGCTAAGGTATATCGATTGTGGATACATGTATTTATCAAGTATGACATAGAATTTAATTAAATCCGAGGACATAAATTGATTTATCTAAATTTCAAATTTCATGATAAGAGACAAATTAGTTAAGAAGAAATTATAAGTTTAACACTAAAATTAATTTATAATCTCATTCATTGTTTTCTAAACATACTAGAGATAAGAATAAAAAATTAATAGAAGACATTCAAAGGGACACATAGATATATGCTAGTGGTAATTGCAATGTACAAAATAAAAAAATATGAGATTGAGCTCTATTCACATATTGAAAATGGCTTCTTTAAGTACAAAGACTTCACTAAATTTTTTAGTTGTACAATGAAATCTTATTTATACATGTGAATTGGTGTGCATAATTTATCATGCAAAAATGGAAGAAATTAGATCTTTACTATATAATTATTTGGAGATTTGATGACATGAAAACATATTATGTCAAATATAAATGTAAGAAACCTCCAAGGAGGGACACTTCTAAAATTATGTGAAGTGAAAGTTAAGAACCAATGACAAGGAGGACACAAAATAAAGCAAGGAATGAGGGCAATTTCTAAATTGAAATTACTCAATGAGCAAGAGCAACATGATCAATCCTAATGAGATTGAAACTTGTAACCATACTAAAAAATGAGAATGTTTAAACTATAGTTGAGTATGGAAATGGTGTAACATAGCAACATGATCAATCCTAATTAGATCAACCTCATAAATTTATGCTATGATTTGTTTAACTAGTTAAGAAACATCTCCTCATTTCTCAACACAAATGGTTACATTGAAAGTATTGATTGTACTTTCTAGTTGCACTATCTAAAAGGTGAAAATATTAGGGTTTTAGGTTTATGTTTTAGGGTAAATAGGGTTTTAGGTTTACGTTTTAGGGTTTAGGTCCAAGGATTAACCTGGGTAAATTAGTTTTTAGGGACCTATATTTTTTGGAACCTAGGGTTTAGGGTTTTTATTTCTAAGTTAAATGTGTCCAATTTAGGTTTAGTTTTTATGGTTTTCAATTTACAATTTAACATTCTTTGTTTCATTGATGTTTTTGGTTTTTTAAATGCAATTTAAAAACTATAAAAATATTGAACTAAAACAAACTAAATAACAATTACAAAACAAAAATGCAAGATATAAAGAAAAAAAAGGCATATTTTAACCAACCTGGAGGTCGCTAAGGTCAGTTGTGCTGAAGGGAGGAGGTGGCAGTGAAAATTTTCTTCAATCAGGGCCTTTGAAACGTGTACGCGATCTTCTTTCTCCTTCTCTAGCGTGGCTCAAACTAATAGTTAAAATGAAAACACAGACACTTATTTTTTTTTAAATATAGGTTTAAGAAACACGTGTGCGTTATGAACATGTACGTATTTCATAACACATACATTTTTTAGGTTAGCATACCCGAATCTGAACACATATGCATTCGGATTTAGGCTCAAGTATCTAATCTATAATGTGTATGCATTTTTTAAAAACGTGTACGCATTTCATGTGAAATTTTTTGTTTTGGTCGAAACATCCCCTCTTCATGGACCCAACTTCTTGCTTTTACCCATTATCTTCCATGTATGTCTTTGAATCATTCAAATATTGCACCTTAGCCATTAAAGTGTGGTTTTCAAATTGATATATCATGCTTTGAATATCTAACACAACTCTACTAAAGCATCATTAAGGGTCTTCCCTACCCAAAGAGGTATTTTTCTACCACTGCTAGAAGCTTCTAGCATCTCTTGTGGAGTCTCTTCCCTTTCAGTAACTTGTGCAATAGCATTTCCTTCATTTGTATTTAAAATTTTAACATTAATAAATCTTAGGTGAGAAAGCATGCATTAGGAGCAAGTAAAATAAAGAATCATAATGTAATTATCATCAAGTCCTCTCCTCCATTGAATAATGCCTCTATGAGCGAGCAACTTTTTCAAATTCAAATCTCACGGTCTCTAATATTTCAATTTTACACTATAATTGACAAAGATACACATATGACTCTTCACATCAAGTTTCTCCTTGGCCTCATTGGGAATATGTTCATAACAAACACACCCAATACTTTGAGGTAAAACAAGAAAGGATTCCTTCCACTCCATGTCTTCTCAAGTATCACCTCCTTCACAACCTTTATCAATTCCCAATTAACAATATAATAACTAAAATTAACAATTTCATCCTAATAAGCCTTGAGCAACTACTTACCTTCCAAAGTATATATTACCATCTTCATGAATGTACAATTCTTTCTTTTAGCTACTTTTCTTTATTATAGAGTATAAGGAATCATTAATTTGCTCATAATGACATGTTTCTCAAGGAAATTTATGAGCACCTTGTTTAAATTATTTTGTGCTAATATTTGTCTATAGCTTCTTGATATTTTTATTATATTGGTTCTCCCCTTCCACCTTGAAGACTTTAAATGTAAAAAGGTTTTCAAAAAATAAACCCAATTTTTCCTAGTAAATTCATTGATCAAGACTATAGCATATTGTATACCACTATGTCAATTTAATGGTTGTAAACCCATCAAGTCATTAAGAATTAACTCATATTTATTTGATGTTATCCATGATGTTATCCATGTAGTGTTCTTTTCAAAGGGTTCCATGTAATGCTTCCCATACACACCTTTCAAAAATATTCTTCAATGGAGTTGTACAAGGAACACTATGTCATATCATGCCTCTTGAATAAATTAATACTTCAATAGTTGATACATCCCATCTTGTGCCACAATTGACTAACATCATCAATCAAAGAAATCATTGCTTGATTTTCTTAATCGCAAATTTTATAAAATATCCACTAGGTATACTTCAAAGTACCAATTATAGAAATAGAGATTTTATTCCTTTCAATCGTATATTTCTTAGAAAAAAAATTATTCCCTTCTAAAGAAACATCTTACTTTGACAAATCACTATTCAAGGAGCATAATTTTAATATTTTTGTATAATTTGATTTACTATATGTTGTAATTAAATATTATTTAGTTGTGGCACATCTAGGAGATGTTGTTAGCCACACTAGGTAATTATTTGAGGCCACTTGTAAAATTGTATTGTAACATTGGGTTAATTATTTTATGTTGGGGAGGCATAGGATAATTATTTAATATTTGGGAAAGATATTGAATAATGTGCAAACTTAGTACCCAATATTAAATGAAGGGTTATTAGTTTTGTGTACTTATGGTTTTGAGGCACATGGTTTTATCTTAACACTTGGTTGTATTTGTGTGAGCTTGAGTCTATAAAAGAAAACACATGTTTAATGGTTAAGGTTGGATGAGTGGGTGGGTTGTCATAGTGTTGAGTCTTCTTCTGAGGAGTACACATGTGAAGCATGCATGGGATGTGTGGATTATTACTTGGACACATGGAGGATGCATAGGAGAGGCTTGATGTTTCAAAACTTATCCATTGTTACTCTGTAAGTGCATGTATTGATTTATTGTTGAATAATAGATGGAGAATGGATTATTTTTAGGATAGGTTTTTTCCTCTTGAGGATTTTCCCAAGGTATATATTTTTTTATCTTGTGGCTTGCATTTTTTATCTTTTCATTTGATTATTTTGTAAGCTTGTATGCATGTTTTCCTCTTGTGTTGTTATTTGGGAAATAGATTTTGCATTATGGGTATTATGCACTATTTCCTAACAAGTGGTATTAGAGCTTTATTCATGGTTGTGGGAGGTGTGATCTCTCAAATTTTGTTATAACCCTTGTTTGAGTAGATCTTGTGCAAACTTGAATCCATGGCAATGTAGAAAATATTTGAGGCATCACAAAATATGGACACATTGTGCAGTTATTATTTTACAAATTTGGTATTTTGGGGTTTACAAATTTGTTGGTTTTATTGCAAATATATAGAGTTTAAAAAAATTTGGGTCAACAAGGTTTCCTAGAATGGGCTTTATATGATGGGTTTTTAGAGGAAGTTTTACATTTGACTTCTTGACACAAAATTGGACCTCGCCATTGGATCCAAGATGGTTGACAAATGAAGATGGATATAAAATTTATCCTATTTTTACCAGTGTTAAAAATTGCAAATTTTTTAACCCCTACAACTCTAGTACTATGGTTGTACATGGTCTTGTAGTTGAACTACAAAGGAAAAATTTTGAATATAATAATCTTGCAATTGAATTTTATTTTACTTTTTTAAATATTATATTTGTGGGGGGTCTGTAGACCCCCTACAGCCTTTCCATTTAACATACGTCGACATTACAAGTTAGTCAGTTACATGTTTTCAATTGACAACCACCCTCAAGATGGTGGTGCCATCACCAACGGGGCATAGCCCCAACCTAACTTCAACCCCTATCTTATAGGGACCAACCCCTATGCCACCCAACACCCCTACAAGGTGAAACAAGAAAAATATAAAATTGTACTTAAAAAGTATTTTTTTTCCTCCATCCACCTTCCACCATAGCACTAGCCAGATGGCATTAGTGGGGCCACCAGTCAATCAACCGAGGGCCACCCACTTGCCACCTTATAGACAGATTGGAGACCTTTGTTTAAAATGAGCATAACTTTCTCCCAAGATGTTGAATTTTTAACTTCCAATAGTCAACAGAAATATCTCTCCAAGAACTAAATAGTGGTATAGTTTTGGTTTCCTGATTTTTAATTTTTATCATTTTATGGGCCTTAAAGTCACATTTTTCTCTTCTACACATATGGAATCAGATTTTTGATTTTGAATGGGCATTGAAGAGAATTTGTAGTGAACTACATAGTGGTTTAAATTATATTTTCAATTTATAATGTAGAGAGAAGTTTGTTCCTTTTTTATCATTTGTAGGTTTTGAAGATTTGAGGTGTGATTGTGTGAGAAAATGAGTCAAGAGGATAAACCTTCAAGGAGTATATGTTTTATGTGATATTTATGATGGTACAATTGATTATCAGTTTTGGTGCTTCTTGATATAGGTTTATGGGTTTTATTTGAGTTTGAAATATGATGGTGACAAGTACACATGTTGTCTTTTGTTCTGAGGACATGGGTTGACATGTGTGGAGACTTGGAGTCTCATGTTGGTGATATTTGATTATAGGTACAACATTGGCGATAATTATGGTATCATAGATATGCAAGTACATTTGAGAACTAGCATAACATGATCAAGTATGTGGTTTAGTGTTAGGAGGTTTTTTTTATCTCCTAGATGCATGTTTGGTTCCTTGACTATGGTTACTCATTTGTGAACTTATTTGGAAAATCATATATGTGGTTGATTTGGTGTTTGAGTCTTGAGGTCTATAAGATTATCTTCTTTGATATCTTGGTTTACAAGTTACTAATATGATGATGGGTTTGCATGCTTCATTGTTTTGGATATATGAGTTATACAATTTTTGGGTATGTGCGACTCATTTATTGCAATGGGTCAGCCCACAATACTGTGTCCCACTTTTCGGCCAATTTGGACATTTATATCAACATTTTTTACAAAATTTAACTTTATGAAACCTATAGCAACTAAAACCATTAATAATTTGGAGATGATGTAAACTAGTGACTTGTGAGGATTTGTGTGTAGATTCTAAATATTTAAAAAAAAAATTATGAATTTTTCTATGTAACTTTTAATAACTTATTTTTTATAAACAACATTTTTTAAAAGTGGCATTATGTCATCACGCATAAATTTTTTATTGAAAGGATAAAATTATAATTTTTAAAATATAGCTTTTTAATATCAATATCTAGTATATGGAAAAAATTTCATAATTTTTTATTGCGTAGTTTTTTTAATTAATTTATAAAATCAAAGTAATTATAATCGGGATATAGGTGTATGTTGTCATGCATAACTTGTTTTGTATGTATTGAAAATAATTTTTATTTTTTTTATGAAACAAGAACATAAATACCTAGTGCACACATATTTTTTAGAATTTTTTATTTATTTTCTATTTGTCCATGTGTGAAACAAACACCTTGATGTTTAGTGAAAAACAACATTCACAAGAAATAAAATATAAATATAATAATAAAATTAAAAATATTTAAAATTATACTTTTTGGAAAACTCATAATAAAAGATACATACTTACAAAACATGATTTTTAAATGACTTTATTTAATCCCTCAAAAGGTAAAGAAAAGGTGTTTTTTTGCTAACATTGTGATAGGTGTGAAGGAGACTCCATTGTGGGTATGTATTAAGACTAGAGGGGTTATATCCAAGGGGGTTTGATCTAAAGGGGTATTATCTAACCCTCTTCAATTAAAACCCTTTAGATGGAATCACTCAAGGCTTAAATCATTAGTTTTCTAAATATATGTGGTTTTAGGAAAAAATTAAGATGTCCCAAGTTTGGGACCTATTAATGTGGGATGATCCCAATGGGATGATGGATGTGGATAGATTTGTTAGTTGGGATTAGAGTTCTTGGATATTCATGGGTTGGGACTTTTAATATGTTTTATCATGATTTCATGGATAGCTTGGATCATAGTTTTATGATTGAGCTTTCGACAATGATAGTTTGGCAAT
>CM021107.1:500693533-500708202 GCA_007115665.2 Sequoiadendron giganteum | reverse complement strand
CTACTTCTCTTGAGCTATTGTGACTGTAGTTGAGTGTATGTGGACCATGAGTGATCATCATTTAGGATATGGTTGTCATGATGTCATGTGTATATCAATATCATGGTTCAGTGGGAGCTATTGGAAGTGATACAGGTTCATCATTGGTGATGGATGATCTTCTTTGTTGTTTTTTTATGTCTTGGAGGATCTCTTGGACCTTGTTTCTATAGTGAGGACTATTTCACATTTACAAGTTCATTGTTAGGAAATGGTTATCTTCATGTGATTAGATATTTTTATCCTTGGTTTAGAGGTGTATGGTATTGTGTCTTAGTTTATTTTGGATACCAGTTTGATTATAGGCATGAAATAGGTTCTATTGAGACTAGGATGTGTGTGTTGGTTGATGTGATCTCCTAGGAGGAGGTATTAGATCATGATGTCATGTTTGGGTTCTTGATTCTACAGTTAGAGCTTTAACATTGATCTTTTCGGTTCTCTTGGTATTGAGTGTACATTGATCATGTTCTTGGGAGCTTCATGATAGATTAGTTTTACTATTATCACCAAATAGTGCACCCTTAATGAATTATAAAAACTTAACGTACTGGTGAAACATGGGATCTTTCCAGGTTTGTGGGTCACCTATGATGGAAAGAACCTCTAGGGAGGGTTGGTTCCCTTGGAACTATCACCTAAACTAAACCACCTATTGTTGCTTGCAAAGGAAAGAGATAGGAATTGACATGAAAATAAAAACCTAATATCTAAGGTGATACACCAAATGACTCTTGACTTGCACTTGTTTAAACAAACATAATATTATCAACAACTTAAGCTTTGGCATACACAACCCAAAATTTCACATGGCTATTGCATAAGTATCTCATGACTAGGTTTGGTAACTAGGAAAATACTTAGGAGCTGAAAATGTTCTCACAACTTAAATGTTACCCCTAGCTAGTTAAACACAAGTAATGACCTGCAAAAGTACACATTTTATGCATAAAGGAAATGAAAATAGGACAAAAATCAAGGGTAAAAACCTCACCACAAAATCACATCAACCATTTTGTAAAATTTTGCACAATGAAGCAGCTTTGAGAAGGTTATTGATCAAAAATGTTGATAAGCAACATACAAGTTTGAAAATAGTTATGTTTATTTCTCTTTGCTAGAAATAACCTTCATGGTTATAATGCATAGCTCCGAAATGAGAAATAAAACTTATTTTCTGAGTTACAATGCACAAAAAGATCGGAAAGAAGCTTTTGGAAACTTACAATGCTTTTCTAAAAGTGAAAGAACTCATTTACAATGAGGCTAATCTTCACTTTTGTCTATCATACATTGGAAGAAAAGTAGGATAGAATCTAATGACCATTAAATGAATTTTCACATTTGACTCCCTTGAAGAATTCTCCAAAAAGGTTTCAATTAGTTGATGAGGGGAAGAAATGTTGACCTTTTCAACTGGTTACTCCTATATCTTCTCTTTGACCAACTAGATGCTTGCACATGTTGTCTCTTGTTCAAACTGCCTTCCTATATTTTAACTGTAGGATGCTAAATCTACAAATGTTAGTTTTTATCATACATCTCCATGATCAAACAAACATAACAAGTTCAACATCCTCATGAAATATTTCACCTAGTTTAAACATGCTAAATGAGATATTGAAACAATAATGAAAACTAAATAAAGCACATAAAACATGAATGCAAATCTATTCCATGGTGGATTGGTGCTATCCTTTTTGTAGAAGGCATCCCTTTCCCAATCCTTGATAAGCCAAATGAGATGATAGACAATGATATGCTAAGTGAACTCAAGTTTCCTATAGTGATAGTGCTCAAATTGTAGATGAAAAATGAGAGAAAATGCATTGAATTTATAGGAGAAGTTGAGAGAGGAGAGGCCAAGATTGAGCAATGTGGGATTAAATCCCATCAAATGAGAGAAAGCCACTTGTCACAATGGGATTGGCCTATGTTGTGCAAGTTTTGGCCAATGTGCCCATTTCAAATTTGAAAATGGCAATAAATGAATATGGTTGAAGATTTTGGGGGGCAATTGTGTTTGTCCAAAAAATTCAAACATGAGAGTTAATGAGGGCATATTCCTTGGGAATATTCCCTTGTGAGGGAAAATAGGTGTTTTAACAAATCAATTTAAATGATTTATTGTGCAAGTAGATGAATCTAGAGGATTTAGGTGATTAGGATTAAACTAACCAGGATTTGATTAATCTAGCAAGAGTTTAGGTGATATGACATTTGATTTAAATTTTGTATTTATTTTAAATCAAATGAGAGGAAAATGCATATGAGTGATTTAATTAGATATATGTGATTTAATCAAATCTAGAACTATAGGAGATAATTAAATAATTGGATTTATTTAATTTTGAGAGAAGTGAATTAATTAAATTGGTTTATTTAATTAATGGATGAAATAATGTTGAATGAAGTATGATTAGATGCATGTGTATATTTTGCATGTCTACATTTTTCCCCTCTTTGAAGCAATGTACTCGTTGCATTGGTTCAAAGAATGATGTTGCTGACATCGAAATTTTAAAAAAATCTCATTTGTTTTAGATGCCCTAGCAAAAAGAAGTACGTTAGTATATTGCCCCCTCAAGAGATCGAGCAAAAAGATTGAGGTCAATCTCACGATAAAGAGGTTCAAAATGAATGTATGGATGGTTAGACTATATGATCTATATGAGAATGATGACGAAAATGAGATGTTTGGAAGATGCTTAGACGAACAAATTTATATTATCCTAAACAACTTAAATGATTATGAAAATGAGATGGATGTGATGGATGATGTTTTGCTATGTTGACATGAAATTATTATGAAGATGCAAGATGGATGCAGGATGGATGCATTGTTAGTGCAAAAGAGGATGGAAGAATGAGAGGGATCAACCCTTAAATCCAAGAATATCTAGAAGTCCAACAAGTCTACTAGTTGTCGAGACTTTATTGGATATGATGATGAATGTTGATGATGTATTGCTTATCCAAGGATGGGAGAGATAAAGAGCATACCTTTCTATATGTTTGATAACACACGTAGGTGTGATGCATCAAGGTATTAAGAACCAGGATGGTGCGCTACCTAGTGTTATGGACTTTGACTCATCAAACAGATAAGAGTACTCTTGTTCACACTTGACAAACATAACCTTATTCAGAATGCAGTTCAGATATTCCAAACATCTCGGGCCAAAACATAAAACGGAAAGCCTTCTTATGTGGTCAACAAGATACCTAAAACATCCTTCCTACAAAAAAACAAAGTATGCATGACGAATTTATTTTACAAGAATATCCAACAAGTATAGTAGATAAAAAGATAATGATCATTGCCACATTCCTTTCTCTCTAAACCTGTTTTGTTTAGGCATCATCGAGAGGTCATTGGAATGAGTGTGAAATAAGATAAGTCTAAACAAGACCAAGATAAAGAAAAAAAACAAGCTAATGTTCTTCATACCGCTAGCCAAGACTAACTACTATGGGGTACCTAATGCTTATGTCCATCGCAAGAAAGCTTCATCCTAGGACATGTAGTGATCAAGGTTTTGATGGGACTAATTTGGGTGATAAGCTATTGATATTCCGAATTGACCAACTTGTTGACTCACTGATCTAGACTTTCAAGACTTTGAAGATTAGAGTGTTCACTTTTGAACTTGCTAGACTTACTTCCAATTGACTTACCAAAGGGTGAAGGCGATGATTGATTTTATTATGAGTGATAAAATTTGCGGGTGAAAGCGAGATGAAAGGGATGCACCATTTTGAGTTTTCAGATATTTTGAGGTTGTTTTTGGTATTTTCGAGGTTTATGACGAAGAGATTAACTTAAAGACCTATCCTAGGGGTCTCCAGAGCTGATCCATAGATTATCCTTGCCTACGTTATACACGTAGAGACCACGTAGTTCGACTGACAACATACTTGACTCAATGATGAAATAAATGGGCAAACGGATTGCCATTGCGACGGACGCCTAAGGACTGACCTTAACTGTAAAATAGATGGGCAAATAGATTGCCAATGCGACGGATGCCTAAGGACTGGCCCTAATTGTCTTGGGGGATGATCAAAGATCAAACTTGCCTACGTTCAAGCTCAGAGACGATGTAGTTTAGACAAGGTGAACGACTGACAAGACTCAATGATGAATTTTTTGAAGATTTTTTGATATTTTGACATGTTTTGGATTTTTGATGGATTTTTGAATGTTTTTGGATTGTTTGATTTTTCTGATGTTTTTGAATTTTCATATTTTTTGGATGTTTTTGAATTTTTTCACGATTTTGACGATTTGGATATGGATATGTGATGATATCAGTGCTTTGTTTTGGGATTTTGTTGAAAACCAAGCTTAATGTTGATCAATTGAATTGATGGGTTGATAGTTTGACTAAGTGTGTTAAGTCAAACAAAAGTGTTACTGCACTTGTAAATTCCAAGAAGTTGTGTTATCCTAGAGTAAACTTGTACAAGAGGGTAGTTTGACTAAGTGTGTCAAGTCAAACGAGGTGGTTTTGTATTTGATAATTTGGCTAAGTGTGTTAAGCCAAACAAAGATGATAATGTACTTGTAAACCCTAGGAAGCTATATAATCCTAGATTAAACTCATGCACAAGATGATAGTTTGACTAAGTGTGTTAAGTCAAATAAGATGATAATGCACTTGTAAATTCCAGGAAGTTGTGTTATCCTAGAGTAAACTCGTGCACAAGATGATAGTTTGACTAAGTGTGTTAAGTCAAACAAGGTCATAATTTATTGGACTCAATTGATCAAGATTGATGAAGCTTGATTTGGAACAAAATTGTTATGATGATTTAATGTGACACTAACATGCAAGTTAGATGCAGCTGATATTTATTGTTTAGATTGATGTTAGACGAAAGATAAAGCTTGATAAGGAACATCTTCCTATCAAAATATGTCATGGGCTAGTGATTTGGATTTTTGGCTAACAAATTCTTTAACCAATTTGATTTCATGTTTGCCAATGTTCATATCACCACATAATTTTAGAGGATATATCAAGATTTAATCATGAAGCGAGATGTAAATATTTGCCCCCAGTGTCTAGCAATGTTTAAACGGTTATGGGTGGATTCTTGGATAGATGTATAAATAGATATGGTAAGCATGCAAAGGATGGAAAATATTATCTTGTGATAAGATAAGGTGTTTGAATAGAGGATGCTCATTTAGATAATGCTTCAAGGCTTAGATACCATTGGGTAGGATGGGATCAATTAAAATGACCCATGTCAATATGTTTACCATAAACAAATGTAAAGTGTGCACCAAACTTCTATCAAGATCAAGATAAGGTAGATAGATGGTAATGGGTTGCATAAATGGTTCATGGATGAACATATGATATGGCTAGAATGTTGGATTTATCATGGATGTGATAAGATGCTTTCTCTTGGAACTGGCGCATGAGGATGCTTGATTCTACACATGACGCCTATTTTCCAAGTTTTCATCATGGTACCTATCCAAAGCACTGCCGAAGCAGTTTTCGCTAGAGGACGATTTTTTATATTTACTATTTTCAATCATTTTTTTGATTTTTTTGGATTTTTATATTTTTTGTATTTTCTGAGAGATTTTAAGCTCATGTTGAATCACTTGGTATTGTTGACATTGACGCTTTTTTCATAATGTGCCATCAATATCCTGCTTGAAGAAGTTGTTTTTCCAAGATACGTGCACTTGAAAGTAAATTTTGAGAAATTTGTTTTGCTTTGTTGCCATCGGAGTTATCTTCGTCTTTGTGTGCATATCACGATACAGTGCCTTTTGAATCCTAATGATGAAGGGCCATTGCCAACACATGGTAAATGTGAGAATTGGATATCATGCGTGGAGGCATGGATGGTGTGTGTTTAGGAATAAAATATGGATCGGTTGACAGTTTGGAATCTTTGACTGTCCAAACTTGGGAAGATGAGCAATAATGAGTAGATACGAAAGTGTGCATGGAATTAGGACCAACTGCTTGATACACTTTTTACATTGCTTGAGAAGCCTGCTTTTGCATTTGCGGACTTATTTGATGGATATTTTTCCATTTTTTATTTTTCCCCATAGTTTCTTTGACTAATGGAGTTTGATAGGGATAGTCTTTCTTTGTATTCTTTGGTATCCATATATATTTGATTTGTCCTTCGTGCTTCGCTACTTCTTTTTCTTTGATGACGTTCTTCATGCTTTGAGTTGATGTTGGTCCCAATTCATGGGATGTGGTGATGGGTGGATGAAGATTCGTGACATGGTGGGTTGTAGTATTGACATATGTTTCATCATAAGGATTATTTGTGCTCCCTATGTTGACGTTTGCTTGAGACAAAGTTGCCCCCAGTTTTGTGGAAATATTACTGATATGTTGAAATCCCTTGATTTTTGAATAACCAAGGCCTTGATGCTTAGGATTTCCAGTAATCCGCACTGGTTCTAGGATACCTTGTTCATGTATTCCTAATCCTCTTCCTTGATAATTCATCTACTCAAAAAAATTGTTTGCAATGGGATATGATCTACCTTGGAAACAAGGCACTACTCCTTCTTTGCTTTGTGGTGGATTTTCAAAAGTGACAACTTATTTATTGATGAGGTAGCTTGCCCTGAGAAAGGTGAGTGATCCAACTTTATAAGTAATAGGATCCTCTAAATGTGGAATGAATGCCCGATTGATATCTTTAGCTTGATCTTGTGAGATATTAGATTTTAATGTTTCGTTAAGAAGTGTTGATGATTAATTGTAAAATTATTCCTCATGATTCATTGTTGATATGCTTTCATATGATGTTTTTGATTCACAAATTTTTTAGAAGCCTTCTTCATGTTCTTTTTCTGATAGGTGTCCATAGGATTTTTCTAATTCACAACTTCTATAGAAGCCTTCTTCATGATTTTTTTTTGCTATGTCTCCAATTTTTTCTACATCTTGGTCTTGTGCACAAATATTAAGAGTAGAAGACTCTTGTTCCTTCATAGTGATGTCAAGAGTATGAGACTCTTGTTTTGAATTAAGATCATCTATGTGTCCATCCAAAGAAAGAATCTCATGGGTAGATGGAGGAATATGTGCTATATGGATATGATCATCATTTGCGACATCTTGTATAGATAGAAGAGTACCCATTAGATCATTTTATTATCTTGGAGATACGAATTCTCGATCATGAGTGATTTTAGAACTATTTTCAACATGCTTTGGATCAAGTTCTTGACATGGGTCAATTTCAAAGGATGGATTGCTTATAGTGGGTTCTTGGACATCGTCATTGGGAAGTGGCTCAATATTCTCTTGAGCTTTGAGTGGATTTGGATCAAATGTTGAGCTAGGGATTCCTTCAGTATCTCTAACCATGAGGTCAAAGGATGTAAATATGTCTTGGGAAGGAACATTTCTAGACCTTGGTGATAGATTTTGATCATGCTTTGGAATACATTCTGGAGATATGTCCTCTAACTCACAAGGCGATGTAGAGACATTTTTGATATGATCATTGGTCGATGGATCATAGATTATGTAAATGGGATAAAATAATTGTAACACATCTCAAAATAGATCACTAAAAAGTGGCTCTTGATGAATGTTGAGTTGATCACTGGATGGGGTAGAAGCATCTTCAAGATCTTGAACATTGTTTTCAACAATTGTGGAAGAGAGATTACCAATGTCTTCAACCATAGGATCAAGTGATGTTGACATTTCTTGAATTTGATCATTGTTGGGTATTTTTGGTGGATTTTGATCGTGATTGAAAAGTAGCTCTTGGTGTATGTTGATTTGATCATTGGTCGAGGTGGAAACATCTTCAAGGTGCTTATTGATAGATTGATCTTGATTTTTGATTTCAACAATTATAGTGGGAATCTGTTGCAAGATTTTTTTTGCAAGTAATGCATGTGTTTGTTGCTAAGCCAACAATGCTTGTTATTGGTCATGTCATTGTTGTACCAACAATGCTTTTTTTTGGACTTGATTTTGAGCTACTTATTGATGGACTTGTTGATGGATTTCTTGCAATAGTGTCTGAAATTTTTCTTGCGCCTACCGAGCTTGGTGTTGGGCTACTTGAGCCACTTGCGCAACTTGTGTGGATTGTTGGGATTGGAGTGTCTTTTGGCGGGTATTTTTTTGTGCGGCTTGCAACATGATGGAGAATGAATTTTTCATGTTGTGTTTTGGCGGTGGTGGTGGTGGAATGGGAATGGTGTTGATCATTGGGGTTGCTTGGATGGTTGCCATTTGTTGTGATATACATGGCACAACTGGAGGATTTTTTATGATGCTTTGGTTTATGATTGGAGTGTTGCTCATATTCGATTGATTGACGGTTAGTAGAGGGGGAAGGCTCATGCCTTGATTGTTTGGTTGATATATTTGTAAGTTTTGACTTTGATTTAAATCTATCAAAGGGAAAGGTGTTCCAAAATTTAGATTGGGCATGCTCACATTTGTACCATTGATGTTTGTAGATAATGATCCCATGTTTGGATTGCATAAATGTGAGTTTCGATAATCAATTGGTATTGTGAGACTTGGATAGTTTGGTTGACTCGAATTGCTCATGATGTATGAATCGAGTTTAAATTCCATGTTCCTCTTGTGTTTTAATCTTGTTGAAAAAGTGAACCTCTAAGGTGTTTAGGACCAATGATGTGATGAAGGATGAAAGAGGTGAGTGGTATGGGTGTTTGAATTTTTAGAAACTTTGGATCAATGCTAGACTTTAGGACTTGGTTTGGTTCGATTTTGAGGATAGTTTTACTAAGTGTGTTAAGTCAAACAAGATGATTGTGAACTTGTAAACCCTAGGAAGTTGTGTTATCCTAGAGAAACTTGCTCAAGAGAATAAATTGGCTAAGTGTGTTAATCCAATCAAATTGATTGTGAACTAGTAGACCTTAGGAAGTTGTGTTATCCTAGAGGAAAATTTGTTCAAGAGGATTGATAATTCGACTAAGTGTGTTAAGTTAAATAAGGTGATGTTGATTTTCCAAAAATCTAGCATGAATGATGTTTTCAAAGTTCCAAAATTTGTTAATGAGATGATGTTGTTTTGATGTTTGAGATAGGTGAAGTGTTTGACTTGATCCTAGATGACCCTATGAGGACTTAATTATAAGACCAAGGTGATGAAGAACATGATTTTCCCTCAGAGTAATTCAACCAAAAGACCAATGTTTGCATGGAAAACTATAAGGCAGAAGATTGCAAGCACATGTGTGGGTTCCAATTGAGTTAATCTTTGTTTAATGACTTCTTTTTACCAAAAACACTTTCTCGAATATGATTTTCAAACTGAATGTCCAATGTCCTAATTTCCCTTTATCCCACAAAGTGTACTATGCGAAAATCAAGGAAATCAAGGCAAAGGTTTCCTAGTGTTGACTTTGGGAGAAACAAATTGAGATGTCTAAATGTTTAGAAGCCTTCTAGAGATAAGAACCCCTAGGGACAAGCAGTAACATGTGGACACCTCCAAAGTATTTGTTCTTCCAAAGGGTTTGAAATTTGGATGATTCGTTGAATGTTTGTTTTCAAATTTTTAGATCCCAGCAAAGTGTTTTGATTCCAAGCACATGTACAACCCTAGGCTGAAAAGGAATTATTTGTTAGGTTCCCACTTGGATAAATCTAGCTATGCATATTCAGTGTGGATGATTATATGCTTGACCACACTGGCTCCCCTCCACGACACACACTTCTCGGGTCATCCAAGCGTCAGTACCCATAAATCTCCCATGGCATACTTTTCATCTCTACAACAGAATCACATGTATATGTGGGGCGGCTTCAAAGGACATGACCTCTTGCACCAAAAAATATAAGGTATTTTTGGCTACTAAACAAAAGTTTGTAGTAAGGGCATCCAGTTTAGGGGGTGCAATGATAAACTCCTTGTGAGAGATGTCCCAACCCTTAGAACAAGGGCTTTATGCATCATAAAGATACTAGGGGAGAGTTATCATGCGCCACTTCCCATTGTCCATGGCTTTCACCATGAACACAAATTTATATAGCGGTTTGGAAGAGCTTGGCTATAGCCCGTTATAGCTTGAGTCATTCCCTTGGGGTGAGTATTTTTTCCCACCAAGGCAGGCCTTCTAAAGGTACACAATAGCAATTAAATGCATTCGTAGTTTGATCATCTTTGTTTGCGTGAACAAAGAGAGAACACTCGCAATGCCTTTTTCTCACACTAAACAAGTTTGTTCAATTTTAAGTTCCCAAATCAAAATGTAAAGACAATCTTTTTGACAACTTAATATCACAAAAGACTTTTAATTCTCAAGATCACCGTGAGGCATGACAGAAGCGCATACGCCTTTTAAATGATATTAATTTGTAAAAAATATTGTAAAACATGAAAAACGCTTATTCATTTTAACCCTCAAAAGCAATGATTTTGATTCGTTTTAAAGCACCAAAATGAGATGTGAAGTTTATCTTGTCCAATTTTAACCCAAATCAAAATCTAGTAAATGTATAAGGTTATTTTTTAACCAAGTTGAAAAGATCAAAGCAAATGGTTAATTTTACACCCAAAAAGAGAGGTGAGTTGGTTTAAAAAAGAAAACAAGGGTAGAAAATGGAAGCTCTAGATTGTTAAAACAAGCATTAAAAAATGCTTTTTTCCAAGTTTTGGTTTCAAGAAAAATATTCAACTCCACTTTGTTCGCCTTCTTTTTTGCTCAATGTCCAACTCCAATGCTATCCCAACCTTTAAACATTACAAAGTAAAATTTTAGAAAAGAGATCTATCAATGATAATTTATCATAATGAATATACTTTCAAAATGGATGCATTCAATGATATATGTTAATCCAAGAGTTCCTCTTCCTTGAAAATTTATAGAAAAGTCTAAATCATGCATTGGTAATATTTTAAATGAATGTCAGTCCATAATAAAGCTTGATGGATGATCTCCTCAATGCACGTTAGTCCTCAATAAATTATTACGCATCCTTAAGCCATAAATCCAACACAGTTAATAGATATGAATCAGACATGACCAAAACTATATTTTAATGAATGCATATCATATGAATGAGAAATGTTAATCCAAATCATAGACAAACTCAACATTTATAGAACAAAAACAAACAAACCAAAAATTTTGAACCATATATTTGAGAAAAAAGCAGTGCTCAATGAAAACATTGAACAGGTCAGGCCACCACCAGATTTGCAGCCCAAGAAAATTGATAGGATTTTATATGAGCTGATTTTTATTCCTGAAAAAAATACACCCATAAACTCAATTATTTGATGAAGACTCAAAAACTTTCCATAATCAATGTTCGTTCATGAGTTCCACATACCCATAAAACTTATTATCGATTCAAATAGATCAAAATCTATTTTATAAATGATAATATATGCTTAATCATCAAAGTTGAAATTTTTTGTATTCTTAGACCGATGTGGCTTAGATCAATCTACGTCTGTGTTCATCTAAAATAGATATGGAGATCACAAGTTGCTTGAACTAAAAGTAAAATAGATATAGATATTTATGCTACTATAGCTGAATTGACAGTGAATATGGCTAAGCGAACACTTATCAAACCTAATAAGAGTCCTTTTCTTCTTTTGAATTATTTATTTTGAAAATTCACTTGTCATCCTGCACTTGCTTGATTGATGTGTTGCAGTTGGATATATAAATGTCGACTGTTGTTTGCTCATACATCAAATTTAAAATGGAGTTGACTTTGTGATTGAGTGAGCAGCGCATAAATCTTTAGAAGATTTTTTTTGAAACTACAAGCTAAGTCTACCCTATTGCAATTATCAGTATTTATGGGCGCATTTAAATCAGCACTCAATTTAAGTCCACCCTATGAGCGCGTGAATACATACATTGGATTAGTTTTTTATTGGATATGTAAATGATCTGCCACATAAATGCATGCTTAAACAAAATTTATTCATTGGCGGTGATCGACCACCGCCCGAAGAACCATAATATCATGGTCGCAGGTTCTTACAATGAGTGTAAGTTGTAGCAAACGTGTGTTTTCATGTGCTAGATGTTTGAGAACAATATACATTCAATAAACTTTAATGCCCATGTGGACTTACAGAGAGAAAAAAAGACTAAAGGAAAGACTAGGTACAGTAAAGAAAAGACTTAAGTACGTTATAATGTATTCGTCTATATTTGGAATAGTCGTTGGACCATGGAGAACATGGAGATTGGAGAGTCAGGATTTTAGAAAAAATCACAAGCTGTAAATCATAACTGGCATAGTCGTTGGACCATGGAGAACATGGAGACTGGAGAGTCAGGCTTTTAGAAAAAGCTACAAGTTGTAAATCATAAGTAAATGTGAATAAAAAGGACGCATCAAATTCAAGACTCTCTAGACAATGAATGGTCCTTCAAATTCTCAGAAATTTGCTTCAAACATATTGACCTCCAGAAAGGAAACACAAACACATTCAGAGAAAAATAAACTGCATCTCAGCAAAGGAAAACACAGGCAACGGATGGTCTTCAAATTCAAAGAAATTTACTTCAAACATACTAACTTCTAGAATTGTAAGAAATAATACTAGGAATAAAGCTACAAAAAGGCCTATTTAGATTACGATTTGATTTCTTTAGATTAATTTTTTCAAAAGAAAAAGTTGATAGAAGAACCACAAGCACATTCAGAGATAAATAAACTGTATCTCAGCAAAAGCAAACATAGGCAGGAGATGGTCTTCAAATTCAAAGAAATCTAATTCAAACATACTAACGTCCCAAACCATAAGAAATAGTGCAGAGAATAAAGCTATAGCCAGGCATGTTCAGATTATGATTTGATCTTGTCTGATATGCGCAGTGGGCGTAATAAATTTTTGAATATTTCCTTTAAGTGGACAACCAAAGGGAGTTTGTGGATGCCTAAGATTCGGCAGGCAGAGTAAATGCCTAGTATTGGAGGATCTAGTTTGCAAGCGCACTAGTAGGCATGCATGCAAGATGTGAAAGCATAGACAAGGCATAAAAACACGTCAAAATTCCATGATTGAGAAAAATGCATTTCAAGGGTTTCTACTTACTTTCTCCAAGCCTCGACAGGGGGTCAAGAGGTAAAATGAGTGCATGTGGATTGCGTTGGACTAGGATGTAAAAGAAAATATTTTGTCCAATGTTGTCTTTGTAGCTGCATTGTTAAATATGCGGAGAAAAAATTGAACCAGACTGTATTCCATGATGCCTAGGAAAGGATTGGACTGCTTGATACGATGCGTATATAATATGCATGGCAAGAAAATGAATCAATAAGCAACATACGGAGCTCAAAGGCAAAAACAAACTAGTAGATCAGAGTTTGATCTAAATACATGCGTGGTAGATAAAGCAGAAACAAACCAAGTGAAAACAAACCAATCTCAAAGAAAAGATTATAGGGTACTTGGTACTCCAAATACCAAGATTAACATCAATTAGATCTCACCATACCCTAAAAAATTATAATAATAGTACTGATATTGACATAAAAATATCAGTGTGATCTTCATAACATGCAAAGAGACCAAAACTATCCAAATGATATCTTGAACAAAAGGTTGATCAGAAGCAAAAACTTAACACAAATCTTAAACTGTATAGTTTCCCTCCTTCTAGCGCCATTTGTAGGATGCTAAATCTGAAAATGTTAGTTTTCATCATACATCTCCATGGTCAAACAAACATAACAAGTTCAACATCCTCATGAAATATTGCTCCTAGTTTAAACATGCTAAATGAGATATTGAAACAATAATGAAAACTAAATAAAGCACATAAAACATGAATGCAAATCTATTCCATGGTGGATTGGTGCTATCCTTTGTATAGAAGGCAGCCCTTTCCCAATCCTTGATAAGCCAAATTAGATGATAGACAATGAGATGCTAAGTGAACTCAAGTTGCCTATAGTGATAGTGCTCAAATTGTAGATGAAAATGAGAGAAAATACATTGAATTTATAGGAGAAGTTGAGAGAGGAGAGGCCAAGATTGAGAAATGTGGGATTAAATCGCATCAAATGAGAGAAAGCCACTTGTCACAATGGGATTGGCCCATGCTTGTGCAAGTTTTGGCCATTGTGCCCATTTCAAATTTGAAAATGGCAATAAATGAATATGGTTGAAGATTTTGGGGGGGAATTGTGTTTGTCCAAAAAAGTCAAACATAAGAGTTAATAAGGGCATATTCTTTGGGAATATGCCCTTGTGAGGGAAAATAGGTGTTTTAATAATTCAATTTAAATGATTTATTGTGCAAGTCGATGAATCTAGAGGGTTTAGGTGATTAGGATTAAACTAACTAGGATTTGATTAATCTAACAGGAGTTTAGGTGATATGACATTTTATTTAAATTTTTGTATTTATTTTAAATAAAATGAGAGGAAAATGCATATGAGTGATTTAATTAGATATATGTGATTTAATTCAATTGGGAACTATAGGAGATAATTAAATAATTGGATTTATTTAATTTTGAGAGAAGTGAATTAATTAAATTGGTTTATTTAATTAATAGATGAAATAATGTTGAATGAAGTATGATTAGATGCATGTGTATATTTTGCATGTCTACAATAACGCCCCATCGTGGAACCTAGGAAGCGTTACACTA
>CM021107.1:500561033-500691933 GCA_007115665.2 Sequoiadendron giganteum | reverse complement strand
AAGATTAGTGTTACATCCTCCATAATCTCCCACTTGCTTCTAATCTCTCATTAATTATCCTAATCTTGTGTTTGCACAACCTTAATCAAGGTCATTAGCCTAATCAATACCTTAGTCAACTCTCCCCATCTTGTAAGGAATTCTTTATTTCCTTTTTACTCATCCAAGGCTCCTCTTTTCCCCATGTGAGGTTTTAATTCACTTTTATTCCTCCAAGGAATTTTCTCTTCCCCATGCAAAATTCTAGAACCTTTAACTTGTCACATCACATGAGCCAAAGTCTTCTAGAACCTTGGACTTGTTACATCATTCACATGTGGCAAATCCCCACCTTTTTGGAAACCCTCTCTTATCCACTAGATTCTTCCAATCATTGTGAATTTTTAATTCACTTTTATTCCTCCAAAGAATCTTCTCATCCCCCAAGGTACCTACAAGGTACTTCTCCTTCCTCCACCTCATGTACCTCTCTTCCACCTCACTCCCACATCATCTCATCCTAGGCCATCTCAAATTCCACATGTCAAGATGTGAGGGCTTGTGAGTCATCAACTCACCATAGCCCTTCATCTTGGCTTTGTTGGATTAATCTCAACTGTTGAATTCTCTAGAGAATTCAAATTTTTCTATAAATACCCCCTTCTTCCTCTCATTTTGGGGGAGGAATCAATCTTTTTCTATCAAAATTCTTGCAAAATTATCATTTGAGCTCTCATTCACCATAGCATTTGAATTCACCATTACCATGTCTCCACTCATCTTGCATATCACTTTACATGTTTGATTTACTTGCCATCCAAGGAGCACACAAATCTTCAAAGATCAAAGGGCCAACCAAGGAAGAAGCGGGATGAAGGTATAATCACTCTTTGTTGTATTTCATATTTCTTTCATGTTTATCATTCCTTAGACTAATCGTTGAGGTGTCCTCTTTGTGTTATTTCTTTTATTGAATTGATAGTTTGTTTAGCATCTCATATTAGGAAATAATATTTTAGGTATCATATTTCTGACACGCCCAGTGGGACCACAAACAGGTCTCTTTGTTTTGTTCTTGTTTAAGTTGTTTGCAAATCCAGGTCGCAGAGGGGTGGATTTTCCCCATAAAGGGGCGGACTTGCCCTCTCATGCACTGCAGAGGAGCGGATTTTCCCTCTTGTTTTAGTGTTTTTAATAGTTTTCTGCAAAGGGGCGGATTTGCCCTCTTGTTTCAGCATTTTTAATAGTTTTCTATAGAGGGGTGGATTTACCCTCTTGTTTCAGCGTTTTTAATAGTTTTCTATAGAGGGGCGGATTTGCCCTCTTATTTCAACATTTTTTAACTATTTTTTTGCAGAGGGGCAAATTTGCCCTCCTGTTTCAATGTTTTTAACTTTTTTTTTGCAAAGGGGTGGATTTTCCATCTTGTTTCAACGTTTTTAATAGTTTTCTGCAGAGGGGTGGATTTGCCCTCTTATTTCAGCATTTCTAACAATATTCTGTAGAGGGGCGGATTTGCCCTCTTGTTTCAGCGTTTTTAACATTTTTTTTGCAGAGGGGCGAATTTTCCCTCTTGTTTCAGCATTTTTAACAATTTTCTGCAGAGGGGCGGATTTTCCCTCTTGTTTAAGTGTTTTTAACAATTTTCTATAGAGGGGCGGATTTTCCTTCTTGTTTCAACATTTTTAACTATTTTTCTGCAAAGGGGCAGATTTTCCCTCCCGTTTTAGCATTTCTAACAGTTTTCTGCAAAGGGGCGAATTTGCCCTAAACAACATGTTCGGGAAGGTTAAAAAATTGCATTTTAGCTATGTTTTTATCTCAGTTTGTTGTTGTAGAAGGGCGGATACGCCCTCTTGGTCCACTATTTTGACTACAGAAGGGTGGATACACCCTTCTGAACAGATAGTTTCATCCATTCGACAATTCCAAGCCTTTGTTTAACCACCCTGAGTCTTCGTTTGACCGTTTGACCATCCTAAGCATTCATTTAACCAATCTAAACATCCATTTGACCATTCCAAGCCTCCATTTAACCTTTCTAAACATCCATTTATCACGTTCGCATTGATCATTTCACAATTTGGGGAACCCATTCTACCATCTTACCATGTGACCTAAACATTTGTATTTTCCAAAAGGATCACTTCAACAACACCCGTATCATATAAAAAACCATCAAGATCTTTCATTTCCATTCATCATCATCTCTCAACACAAACTCCCTTAAACCTTGTTTTAGGAGTTATCTCCTTAATTGACCAAGGCGTTAAGTTTGATCGTTATCCTACATATCAATCATTTTCTTCAACCTAATCAATCTGCTTCTATCTTGAGGTGAATTTATGTAGTAGTTCAGCATCATTGGCCCAAATCAATCCCCTTCTATCTCAAGGTGGATTCAGTGTCATGATCATTGGTTCAGTCCTTTAATCCGATCAACCAACATATTAAGTCACCTAGGGTGATTTTCGAATTTGGTTTAGGACCCTTTCCATCAACCAATCCTAATTCATCATCCAATCCATAACAAACTTATCTTATCATATCCTTTGATCCAATCCCAATCTAAGCTCCAATCTAGTTCTAATCTGAGTGTTAATCCCATCATCCTAATATGAGCTCTAGTCCAATATCCCAACTTGAGCTTTAGTCCACCTACATCTTCTTCCAATCCACCCTATTCTCAATGCATATCTGTTTGTATCCATCATGAATCCTTATCCCCCTCTCGCACGACCAATAATAGTAGTCAAGGGGAATCCTAACTACGTTGATGACAATAATGAAAATCTTGTTGATCATGAAGATTGTTAAATAGATCCCCTTGATGCTATCATTACTAGCAAGCTCTCTCCAATCGCCTCTCAAAATCCCACTACTTCTTTGAACTATCCCACCAAGCCTTCATCCACATCTAATAACGGTCCTTATGCTACCTTTGACAAGGGATATCCAACATCCTCACCATCGACATATTCATCATATCCCCCCTCTCAACCTCTATCCTATCCAACATCCACATCCTCTTATCCTTATCATCATCAACAATTCCAATACCTCTACCTTAATCCCACATTCCAATCTTCCCATCCTAATCCAACACCCACACCTTCCTATCACAATCCCCCATCCCATTATTCCTCCTATCCTAATCCACCATCTCAATCCCCTTATCCTAATCCATCATCCATATCTTCCTATGCCAACCCACCATACGTGTCCTCCTATGGTGGTTCACCACCTCAATCTTCCTATTCTAATCCAACATCCACACCTTCCTATCACAATCCCCCATCCCAATACCCTTACATTAATTCCACATCTCCCCATTCTAATCCTTCATCTACATCTTCCTACTATCACTCACCATCCCAATCTTCCCAATCTAATCCCACATCCACATCTTCCTACATCACTCTCCCTTTCATTGCATAATATCTTCATCCTCCATCTAAACATAACTCACCTAGTCCTCCAACCACTCCTATTCCTCCATCTATTCCCATCTACTCATCTAATCCTCCAATCCCTAACCATAATCCTCCCTCTCCTCCTAGTTCTACATTTAATCCTCATCGACTCATCCACTCATATAATCCTCCAATCCCTAACCATAATCCTCCATCTCCTCCTAGTTCTATATATAATCCTCATCCACCCATCCACTCATCTAATTCTCCAATCCCTAACCCTAATCCTCTATCTCCTCCTAGTCCTCCATCCAGTCCCATCCACTCATCTAATCCTCCAATCCCTAACCCTAATCCTCTATCTCCTCCTAGTCCTCCATCCAATCCCATCCACTCATCTAATCATAATCCTCCATCTCCTCCTAGTTCTACATATAATCCTCATCCACCCATCTAATCCTCCAATACCTAACCATAATCCTCCATCTCCTCCTAGTTCTACATATAATCCTCATCCACTCGTCCACTCATCTAATCCTCCAATCCCTAACCCTAATCCTCCATCTTCTCTTATTTCTCCATCCATTTCCATCCCCCCATCTAACCCTAATCCTAATCCTTCATCCAATCCCATCCCCATGTCTAATCCTAATCCACCAATCCCTAATCCTAATCCTCCATCCATCCCTGATCCTCATCTAACCCTAATCCAACAATTCCTAATCCTAATCCTAATCCTCCATCTAGTCCTCCATCCAATCCCACCCCCACGTCTAATCCTAATCCACCAATCCCTAATCCTAATCCTCCATCCATCCCTGATCCTCCATCTATTCCCATCACTCTACCTAATCCTACATCCCTTCCAAATTTTTCCCAAGGACTCATGACAAAAGAGACACCATGCCCTCCCACTCTATCATGTACTTTCACCAGTGATAAGGCCCTCCTCCATCCTGTACCTATCCCTCCCATCACCATTCCTGACATCATCCAAATGGTTGAGCTAGTCAAACCCATCGAATCCATTAAATCCTCATCTTCTACTACTAGATCCACCCAATCCATTGAAGACATCCAATCCCCTCCTCCCAGTCCTAATATTCACAAACTTCAATACCATGACCTTCATGAATTCTCCATCCTCATATCTCCCCCAATTGAGGAGTCCCTCCAACACTCTTCCATCATCATACATCCCACACAAGATGAGTCATGCCAAGGGATTGATCCAAAGCATACAAGCATATCCCCTCCTCCAAATCAAGATCCTTCCATCTCAAGAACATAGTCTTCCATCCATTTCATCTCATGATCCATATCCTCAACCAAGTCATGATCTTGTCCTCCCATCCACCCCATATCAATATCACACTATATCATCCACTCCATCCCATGATCCCCTTTGCATTCACGATCCAATCACTCCATCTCATGAGCCCCTATCATCCACTGCCATAAATCCAAATCCTATCATACTCCCTAATTTCCCTCTTGATCCCTTATCACTCATTCCTCTTGATGCTGCTATCCCCTCATCTCCATCACATGATCCTTCATCACCATCTATTCCTACCATCCCAACACCAATTTTGTATCACCTTGGTCACATTACACTTATCCATGGTGGCCTTTTTACAGAAAAAAAACAACTCATATGCCCCACCCTACCTCTTCCACCTACTAATGCGCTCGCATCATGCTTCGAACAGAATAAGCATCCTACCCTAGATCATATGCTCAAGAACATGAACTATCAAGGAAAAGGTTTAGGCCTTCATGGGCAAGGTACTTTAGAGCCCATCCAAATCAAAGAACATCCAGGCACAAATGGTCTTGGATATATCTCCCAAAACTCGCACTCCAAAGATGTTGGTACAACCTCTGTACATCCTAAACAATCCTCTTCTAAACGCACAAGAGGTACTTCCCATCGTTTTACCAAGTCATTTTCCACCATCATATTACCTCAAAACAATTGTCCATCTTCCTCCCTCGTCCTCTAAATCCATTTTGGGTCCTTATGTCCCTCCATCCATCATTGCTCATACTCCATCTACTATGATTTCTTATATCCCTCCATCAAACCCCACACATCCTCAATATACACAATCTATTTTGGGTCCTTATATCCCAAAATAACCCTCTTCATCTTATCCTATTCATCCTTTCATTCATCCACCCCCTCTCCCTCGTACACAGCATAAAAATCCTATCTTCATAACCCCTAATCAGGATCAAGAATGGCACACCTCCAAGCATGCTATCTCATATCCTCCATCCACACTTCCTCATCAAATGCCTACTTCTATCACTCCATCCACGTCCTCTCCACATCATCCACCTCCCCATACCCATCCCATTGCTACTTACAACACTTTGGATGCCAAAGCAAACATATATAAATCCAAACATCCACATGAATCTACAGATCCCCATGACCCCTCCAAAAGACATGTTGACAAAAAGAAAAATCAAATCCAAAATCTAGATCAATCCAAATGGCCACAAAGGCCCATCAAATCAAAAATCAACACCATGTGGATCCCAAAGAAAAAAGAGACAATGCCTTCAAATGAAAAATCCATAATGACATCCAAAGTTGCTAGTCCATCAAAAAATCATTCACCTCCTCCATCTCCTAAATCTATTTTGGGTCCCTACTTCCCAAAATTCACTATCCCAACTCCTCCATTATCGCCACACTCTCCATCCATTCATCCACCTATCTTTTCACATCCACCTTCACATATGCCAATGTTGGTCCTGAACACAGTCCCCCATCACATAGTCCCCCATCACACGTTCACTCTGTCATTAAAATCCATATCCCTTCCAAAATCTCATCCATTATCCCACATATCTACCCCATCAAATCCTTTTAATCCACCCTCTTGCATAATCCATCCATGTTAATAAGGTTGCACCAACATCTGAATAGTTGTTTCAAACATGGGCTCTTATTACCTCATATGGAATTTGATACTTGAGTCCTTCCTCCATCTCCTTATCAAATATCCTCTATATCCACATATCCATATCCCTATCTTTATCCATCTTCGTCCACATCCTAGTCAAAAAAATCAAAAAATCAAAAAATCAAAAAAAAAGAAAAAAGAGAAAAAATTAGAAAAATACAAAAAAAATAGTAAAGATAAAATCATTTGTCCAATGGTGAAAACTTGGCAAACAAGTGCCTTGGATAAGTACCATGATGAAAACCTGGAAAATAGGCATCATGCGTAAATCCCCCATCTAGTCTCTTTCCACGATTGGGGGCAACTTCCACTTACGCATTCCTTTCCTCTATTTCCTACATCTACCTATCTTCTGCATCCTATCCATCTTATCCCATTTATCCCAGTCCCTCCATCTTCCTTGTGATCTTGATAAAGATAGGGACAAACCTATATACATGCTTTGACATTTATTGGCATATATTCCCCTCATCCATACACTATGATATTCCTCACCTACCTCTCTCTATCTCCCATTGTCCATGCATCCTTATCCACCTCCCTCTATCTCCCATTGTCCCTGCATCCTATGTACCTCTATCTATCTTCCATTGTCCCTACATCCTATCTACCTCTATCTATTTTCCATTGCCCATCTCACTCCCTTATCCATCCATCCTGCTATCCCTCTTGCCTTGTCCTGCATGACACAACTAGAGTGGGGGCATTTCCTTATTTTTTATTGGGTCCTTGAAGACATCATCTATACATTCCTCCAAGTAATCCTCTCCATCTCCCCATCCTGCCCATCCTTACCTCCCTATCCACTTATCCATCCAATCATCCCTTCCATCTACCAAATCCTTATCTTCCTATACTCTCATCCACTAGTCATTTTCCATATTTTCATCCTTATCTTCCCATCCATTTAACCATCCAATAATCCATTCCATCCTTCCAATTTCTTATCCCTCTATCCACATATCCTAGCATCTGTCTATCTCCCCATCTTTATCCATCCATCCATTTACTTCTATTTTACTCCTCTCCCATAATCTCTTGTCATTGGTATCTAGCTATAGGCTACCTACATACAATCTAATGCCCTTCTATCTCCCTATCATCATTCCTATCTATTCCTCACATCTTCCTCCTATTCTATTACTCTTCATCATTCACCTATACATCCTCTCATCATCCCATTTCCTCTTCTAATAATCTAGATCACAATCCCATCCCTGAGCTTCGTATAACCCACATCCCACATATCAACCATCCCCTCTGCATGGCCTATCCTATCTCATCATATTGGCTCCATCCTTTTATCCATTTATCATGGTCATCTCATCATCCCCTATCCATTTTTTTTCGTTGGTCTCTTTTCGAACTGCGTTGCCCCTGCGCTTTCACGTAGGCAAGGTCGATCATTTGATCCACCCCTGGGGCTATGTCTTTTGTCTGTCTTGTCATCCTCCATCGTCTGCCTTTGGCCTTGTATTGAACTACGTCGCCCATGTGCTCTCGCATAGGCAAGGCTAAATCATTATGTCTGCCCCTAAGGTATATATCATGTCTTTCATCATCCATCATTGGTCACCCTTGTCCTCTTTTCACTTTTATCCATGGTCTTTTATCGAACTACGAGGGCTCTGCGCTTTCATGTAGGAAAGGCTAATCTTTGATCAACCCTTGAGCCCCTAGGTCTTTAGGGTGTGTCTATTTTGTCACATCATCATTTTTTCATCTTTTTATCCTGTCGTCCTATCGTCTTGTCATGTCATCAAGTATGTCCCTATCCTAGCTGGTGTTTATAGAACAAGGTCATTAGTCTCATGAGGTTCAATCGGTTTTAGATATCTTGTGTCATGTTGATCAACCAATCTATCCTCCATCTTTTGTCTCAACAGGATGTATCCTTCTTAACATACTGCATCAACCCCATCCATCCCTTTGATCCTATGGCAAAGGACGTTTGAAACTTGATTGTGATATTTTGATGTTTTTGACCATTTGTTTATCATTTGAGCTCCCTATCATCACTTTTCATGGTCGCCTTGATCTATCATATCATGGTTTTCTTTGATTAGTAAACATAGGGGTGTATCTTGATCTTTTCTTTGTTGTTGTCTTCTCGGTTGTCCTGCGTAATACCCACAAAGATCCCCGCGATCTTTTGTTACGCTAGGACATCCTTTTGTGCTTGTGGTTGTTCCAATACCTAGCCCAACCAAGGTCTTCGTGACTTTGGGGTGTTGGAATAGCCTTCTTTTCTGTTGTTTTTGCTTTATGCATTGGACACTAATTCGCCTTCGTTCTTCATACCCTGGCACTTGGTGTCTTATGCTATAGAAAAAATAAGTGCTCAAAGGATGGAAAATTGCATTAGGATTGCTTTTCATTTTCCATTTCCATCATCTTGCATGTATCCCTCATCCTCTAATCCATCAAAATTCCCCGCCAATCCATAATTCTTCATCAATATCCCTCCCCTGTCCATCCAATCTCTTATCATTGCCTCTTCTATCATCTTCTATGCATCTTGTCATCCATCTCGCATCCCAACCCAATCCTCCTCCATTCAATCTAGCAAAAATCATCTCATCCCACTCTTGGTCTTGTTCCCAGCCTTGATCCAATCATCCTCCTCATCATCATCGTCATCCTCAGGATGTATCTTTCCCTATCCTTTTGTGTTGTTTTGGGATGTATCATTCCCTCATCAACAATACTATCATCATCATCATCATCAGAGGGATGTATCCTCCCCTATCCTTGTGTTGTTCTGGGATGTATCCTTCCCTCATCAATAACGCTCTCATCAGGATGTATCCTTCCCCATCCTTCTGTTGTTTTGGGATGTATCATGTACTTATCAACAATACTCCATCAACCATCTGCCCAACTAGGCTTATAGCTTGACTGGGGCAACATCATATTTTTCCTCGAATCCCTTTGTGCTCACCTTTACCTCCCATCGCTTATCATCATTTAGCATCCATCACTTTACATCATCATATTCATATCCCCTTTCATCATCTCATCTCTCATCATTTCCCCCATCCCTTCCTCCTTCATCAATCTCCCGCCCTACGCCAAGGTAGATCTGCCCTCGGCCGCAAGGTGGACCCGCCCCGTGGTGGGGCAGACCCAACCTCGACCATGGGGTGGACCCGCCCCATGTTGGGGAAAACCCGCCCTTGGTCATGGGGTGGACCCACCCCGTGGTGGGGCGGATCCTCCCTTAGCCGCGCGGCGGCACCACCCTGTGGTGGGGTAGCTCCACCCCTGGCTGCACAACGGCCCTGCTTCGTGGTGGGGCGAACCCGCCCTATGCCGGGGCGGATCCACCTAGCCCCAGGGTGGATCCATTCAGCCCCAGGGTGGACCCGTCCGGCCATGGGGTGGATCCGCCCTTCTACAGTGGGGCAAATCCACCCCTCTGCAAGCGTCCAACCCATTTTTTTTCCTTCCTGGGGCCGCCATTTGCAAATTGTGCATCAGATTGACTTCATTCAAAATTCAAACTTGTTTAATTTTTCATGCTCTTTCCAATCATACCCTCCATTTTTTCTTATTAAGAGGTCATTCAAGACCCCTCTTTTTTCCCTCCCTTTTTAAGGGGTATTTTTTTACTTCTTATTTACCTTTTTTTCCTCAAACTAATCACTTCCCTTCCCAAGGCCGCCATTTGCAAACCGTTCATCGAATTGACTTCGTTCAAAAAAAAAACTTTCTTAATTTTTTGTGCTCTTTCCAAACATACCCTTTGTTTCTTCCTATCAAGAGGTCACCCGAGACCCCTCTCTTTTCCCCACTCGCCCTCTCGAGGGGGCATACCCTTCCCATTTATTTATTTTCCCTATCATAGTCATTCCCTTGCAGGATTGGGGCATCTTCGTCCATTCCCCTAATAATTGGATAGCTCAGGTCCTCCTCCCCACACTGGGACGTCATTTTCCTGTTACTTCCTCTATCGAGTCATCTGCATTTTCTTTTTCTTCGAAACACTATTAACCTAATAGTACTTTGAAGAGGGGAAAAATGTAGACATCTAAATTTTATCACTTCCACATGATCAAAATCATCTAATCTATTCGTCTATTTCATTAATAGTGATTAAATAATTTATTTAATCATTATTTTATTTTTTGCCTAAGATTCCTAAAGTATGTAATTGAATAATTAAATATTTTACTTTACACCTTTTCTTCTCTAAATTAAATAAATAGGAAAATTTATTTAATTTAGTCATTTGACCTATTTGGATTAAAACCAATTTTTAATCCCTTTTTTTCTCTCTCCTTGTCACATTCTCCATAATCCTCTTTTAATCTAGATTAAATTAATTAATCTATGATAAGGATGTGCACCACTTAATCAAGTTTAGTATCACATCCTCCATAATCTCCCACTTGCTTCTAATCTCTCATTAATTATCCTAATCTTGTGTTTGCACAACCTTAATCAAGGTCATTAGCCTAATTAGTACCTTGGTCAACTCTCCCCATCCCCCAAGGAATTTTTAATTCCTTTTTATTAATCCAAGGCTCCTCTCTTCCCCATGTGAGTTTTTAATTCACTTTTATTCCTCCAAAGAATCTTCTCTTCTCCATACAAAATTCTATAACATTTGACTTGTCACATCACATGATCCAAAGTCTTCTACAACCTTGGACTTGTCACATCATTCACATCTAACAAATCCCCACATTTTTGGAAACCCTCTCTTATCCCACTAGATTCTTCCAATCATTGTGAATTTTTAATTCACTTTTATTCCTCCAAGGAATCTTCTCATCCCCCAAGGTACCTACAAGGTACTTCTCCTTCCTCCACCTCATGTACCTCTCTTCCACCTCACTTCCACATCATCTCACTCTAGGCCATCTCACATTCCACATGTCAAGATGTGAGGGCTTGTGAGTCATCAACTCACCGTAGCCCTTCATCTTGACTTTGTTGGATTAATCTCAACTATTGAATTCTCGAGATAATTTAAATTTTTCTATAAATACCCCCTCCTTCCTCTCATTTTGGGGGGGAATCAGTCTTTTGCTATCAAAACTCTTGCAAAATTATCATTTGAGCTCTCATTCACCATAGCATTTGAATTTACCATTACTTTGTCTCCACTCATCTTGCATATCACTTTATATGTTTGATTTAACTTGTCATCCAAGGAGCACACAAATCTTCAAAGATCAAAGGGCCAACCAAGGAAGAAGCAGCATGAAGGTATAATCACTCTTTGTTGTATTTCATATTGCTTTCATGTTTATCATTCTTTAGGTTAATCGTTGAGGTGTCCTCTTTGTGCTATTTATTTTATTGAATTGATAGTTTTTTTAGCATCTCATATTAGGACATAACATTTTAGGGATCACACTAACCATTACATCCCAACAAGGTAATTCTGAATGGTTGATTATCAATGTCACAAAATCATTAATTAATAAACCATCAACATATTTATATTTATGTTATACTTATATCTCATAAATTTAAGAGGAAATTTAAACTAAATTACATATTTACCTAAGCCTCTATGTTATCATAGAAGGATTAAATAAAGATAAGATAATTTCCATATATATATATATATACGCACTCTCTCCTAAATAAATAATACTATTAATTCTTGTACATACGGTATAAAAACACATGTAATGCTAATATAAATATGTATTCAGAGATTACTATATTATAATAAAACAACTATGTTAAAAAAATGGTTTAATTTATAACTATTATAATAGAACTTTTATTCATTAAAGCCAAAACTAGATTCTATTAATAGAATTTTAAATTAGTTAAAAACTCAATTTCCTATCTTAACGAAAGGTTGAGTCGATGTTAGATGGGCATGCATTAGGTATCGTTGACAATACCAATGAGCATGCAAACCGAATGTGAATAACATATAAAACATAGAATCAACAAATCTTAATTCCACAACCGCTCATGCATCTGAATGCATGGAATAAGACAGAAGAAGACACGGAACTCACAGGAGAAAAATATACAGAGGGATGGCACAAGTTATTGAGAAATAAGGCAAAGACGGCGAATAATAAAAAACATATTCTATGCATAAGAGAATAATGGGTGAGAAACATGAAGAGGATGATTCAGATACGCTATGTATTAATGAGGCTGAAGACTAAGAAACAGGTCGATAAAAGATTCATTCAATACTTAAAGCATAAGAAATTGTGACGACAACAAAGGTAATATAAAAATACAAAAAGCACATCGAGCGGTCGATCCAAAAGAGAACACGAGTAGAACCAGGGAGAAGGGAAAAGAAACAAGGAGATATAAGTAGACGACTCCATCAAGATAGGAAGTATTTTATACAGATGACAAGCGTAAGGAGCTACCAGGATGATCGATCAGAGAGAGTGTATTAAGAGTAAAAAAATTATAAGGGATAATGCAAGCATGATACGATGGTGAGGTCAATCGTTGCATGCGCAACACACTACACCATAACAACCCTTCTGCGAACCAACCGTCTGAGAAAGAAGAACACAGTTTATTGGATACCAACCATCTGAGATAGGAGAACACAGTAGTTGCAGACTCAAAACCCAATTCCGAACACTCCAAGGAGGTACCTATGAAACAACCAACTACACGCAGTCAAGATACACCATGAATAACATAGGATGGTAATAACTTTGACCGTCGTTAGGTTTGAGAGATGGGAAACTCAACTATAATGGTTAAGACTTCAGAGGACAGACTTTTAAGAATTATTTAAACGCGTCGGATACTAAGTTAATGATAGCTCACAAGGATGGCAATTCAGCATGATGGTAGATCAGTAAAAAAATCAATATAAAAAGGCTATCTCTAGACTTGAGCGAGCTTCTCAAACAAAAGCATTCACAACCCTCTTTTGATGCCATCAAATGGTTGAGAAGAAAATAAATATCTCGGTCCAGCCAAGAGAGAAGGGTAATGATTAATAATATTTAAAATCAATCAACATGTTGCAGAGGATTAGCAAACACTTCTTTTGAGATGAAATACCAGATCCAAAGGAATACTACAATAATCAAGAATTATTTTTTAGGAGGTACTCTATAAAGACAAGTGACAGCCACAAAATAACCGAAATGAATCCTGATTACACAGTAAGACTTAATAATATGTTTTTCTAGAAGAATTCATACAAATTAAAGCCAAATCTGCAAACGTGATCCAAAATTTAATCAAGTTTAACCTTAATGTTTTTGTTTTCTATTGTGGATGCAGATTTTAAGGCCAGATCCCACGGCGTGTATCAACCAAATCACAACAAAAACCTTAACACAATTCAATTCAAGGATATACCAGAATTTAAAAGAAGAAAACCTGATTAGCTTTTCTAGATTCGAGCAACGGTGAAGCAAACCCCAAAAAAATCAGTCCACAAACTCTCACTGTACTGACACAGCTTCCTCGAATTTGATTTTCAACTTTCAAAATAAATACCCAACCCCACAAAACATACAAAGATAATATTTTCTTCTGAAAAACCATTCCTCCCCTCAAAAATTCAATTCCCCCAATTAAATACAACTCCCCATATAATTTACAGATTGCATGCAATTTTAATCAACCAGTTTCAACTTCTCAGACATCTAGTTCAAACAATATATTTCACAACTTTAAATCACAACTCAGCATTTCATTTTACAAAAATATCAGAATTGCACAATTAAATCAATTACAAGTAATTAAATTTTTGCAAACAATATATCTTAATATTTCACATTTAATTCCACAATATTCTGAAATAAGATTTTAAACTTAAAACATTACAATTAAACATTAATCAACATTACCATTGATTTAATCATTAAATAATTTAAACAAACATTACAAAACAACAACATGTGATGACCAACAAACATTACGATGAACGAACGCCAACAAAACATAAGGGTACTGACAAACTAATACTCCTTCTTTTCAGAATGATGGTTCATGACAGAGGAAAAGTTTATCTCCCTTCAACGATTCCATTGGGCCATGGCACACTCAGACCTGACAAGCAGGTGGAGTCGATGCCTATACCTGAAAGTTGCATCACACTACACGGTCAATTGAAACAACATAGATAACATGAGATACACCGTGAAGAAGAATCACAGCATAGAAGGGCACTCATGGATGAGTACTATTAAATTGTCTCCTTCATCGAACTGATGTAAGAAATAGCATCTAAAATCATTCACATCATAAACATTATAGAACCTCATATGTCATCATAATTATGTCATCTTTCAAAAGTAAATAGAGCATCATAACATAAAGTGTATCATCAATTGATCATGTAATCCAAGACTTAATACATTAAAGTAACATAGTCTCAAAACCATCTATCGACTATCAACAACTCATAATGACTGGAATAGAAATATCATCAGGAGGGTCACTACATATATGCTCTCAACTATTGTCAACTAGCCAATAAATCTACTAACTATTCATTACTCAACCAAGCAATCCTCTAACTGCTACCACCTTCATTCCTTAAACTTTTAAAACATGTGTGAAAAGGTTTGAAAAGGTCAAAATATTTAAGGAGGCGTAGCAGGTCTTCTAAGGATAAGGAATCCACATTCGGTTTCATTTGTCCTTATTTTTTGATTGGTTCTCATTCTCATGTATAGAATTAATGATTTTCCTTTCTTTGTCTTTATCACATTAGGCTTCATATGCTTCTAACAATTCACCTGTTAGGTTGCTCACCACAATTTTTCTCTTTGATATCACTTGAAAGTAGCTTTTGATGCTTTCATGAATTTTTTTGATAATATTTACTCCTTGCATCATCAATATTTCTATATGGTGATGTTACTTGATTCCAATCTTCTCACATTTGAACCAATGATTGCATCATTACTTTCATAGTCAATTTTGTTGACTATCATATATCATTTCAAGGTGATAAGTTATCATAAAGTGTTGTCCTCCTTGAAGTCACTATCTTCTTAGCCTTATAATGGTTGTAAAAGCTTCGTTCGTCTAATAATCCACATGCCTTATTTCATTGTTTCTTACTTAGGATTGTCCCTCGTTTGATGAGATAAGAATATGTGGGAGCATGCCTTATTTGGGGTTTCCTATGCTTTTGAAATGTTAGGCCTATTTGAGTGATGGCTCAATTCTTTTCTTCTCCTTCATTTCATGCTTTTCCCTATGCTTGAAAATCTTAACAACACTCTCCACCATGAAGCAAAATAGAATATTGAAGGCAGGAAGAACACCCTATCATCTTTCCTTGGAGTAAATTGCCTTATATTGCTACTGTATACTATATACCAACTTCTCTGATAGGTTTTGTTTTCATATAGTTTAATGTCCTATCAAAATATGTACAGCAAGAGACAAACAATCCATCTTATGTCATGCTAAAATTCATTGTCATATCTCCATAGGTTTTCTCTTTCCTCCTTTACTTTTATATAATGATTCACCATCATCTTAACCTATGTGCTATCATCCAAAGACATGAATACAAACCTATCATAATTTGAATCTTACCCTTGTCAACCCTTCATAAACTGTCATTTGTAACTCTACAACTTTCATATTCTTTCATTGGCTAATTTTTTCATAATTTTGGTTGTTCTTTTTCATCTTACTCAACATTGCCTTATGACTAGGCTATGCATTTTCCTAATGATTTGTAAAAACCTCTATGTCACTTGCTCATTGTCACTTTTCATTTTTGTCTTGGACAACCCTTCATAAAATACACTAGAAATATGCTTTACTAGCATCATGCACTACTCCAATGCACTTCTTTTTGTGACCCTGGATGGAAAATGTTATAATTCCTATGATAGTTTGAATGAGAACCAAGCTCCTTTTCATTTCTTTGATATATTTTGTCACTTGCAATCCACCCAAAACTAGATAATTCTTCAAGGACTGCCTCTACCCATTGCATATGCTGCCATTTATGCATGACAACTCATCAAAATCTTGTCATTGGTCATGATTACAGTCATAAGGGTATGACTATCTTGAAGTCACACTCATGTGTTATGACTATGTCCTTGTGGGCAGTAAACACCTTGGTTTAAATTGTTCTAAAGTATGGAATACTGCTCATTTTCATGTATAGAAATTTGGCTTGTTTGATCAAACTTTATAACCTATGTATCTCAATTCACCATAATGATTGCCTTCTAAGTTGTTAAAAATTGTGACATGTAAGAATCTTCCCCTTTCAACACTGTGTTATTCTCATAAGTCTAGTCTCGTTTCATAAGGTGTATGAATGTCTTGTACAAAGAACCATCCTGAGACTATATTGATTACAAATCACAAGGATGTTGACTACCACATACTCGATTGTCAAGGTCTTTAAGTCATGAGGAGTTCATTGCAAGCCATATGAAATCTAAAGAAGATTTTTTATACAAAAGTCTTTATTATATTCATTAGGACTATTGTAAGGTCTTCTAAAAAAACACTTCCTTTCGTACCCCTTTTGTCTTTTAAACTATCACTGGAATATTACCCACAATCTTTCTCTCATGAATTTCATAGATTTCATGCATTTCCTCTTGGGAAGGGACTATACTAACTCTTAGAAGCTTAGCTATCCTTCTTTAAACAATTGCATTTACTTCACACCTCGGGAACATACTATCCTTTCATGGTCATTGCCCTTAAATATTGTCTTTGACTTGAAACTATTGACCAATGAAGATACATATGACTATTAGTACACTTTTATGACTATGAAGGAAAGGTATTTCTACTTGGACAGTACTCCCAAAAATTCCCCTTTTGTGAGATGAGAGGTTATTTATTGAGACATTTTGCAAAAAAAACACATGCTTTGTGTATATTCCAACACTTTGCAAACATTTCTACAAGGGTTCTTACAACTACAACATATGATGAAGTTCCATTTGTTATGATTTTATGGATATCTAAACTCTTGCATGTTGCTCACAATGTTCAAAATGTTCAATCATCTTCTAATCTCATAACCTCTATCATTGTGTTGTTCATAGGTGATGGTAAGCTCTATTGGACTTGTGAGAACCCTTTCACACTCTTCCCTTATGACTATGTCTTGCCCTTACACAATTTTTTGAAAACACGGTTGTCATTGCACCAAAATATTAACATGTTAATGCCTAATACAATTGTTGGATTTAGACAAGATCCAAGATTCATAGGAGGCAGTTAAACCATGTCACGAAGCCCGAGCATCATGTTGGCCCACGTTGAGGAGACCAAGGGCGACACCTTGCAACAATCCCCCCAATGCAAGTGAGGGGTTCAAACCTATGACCTCGGCTCTAATACCAATTTTTGCAAAGACGTTTGTCGTTGCACAAAAAGATTGACATTTTAATACCTGATACAACCGCTAGATTTATACAAGATCCAAGATCCACAGGAGGCAGTTAAACTATGTCACAAAGCCTGAGCATTGTGTTGGCCCACGTTGAGGATACCAAGGGTGAAACCTTGCAACACAGTCTGTATCATATTCCATGATATTAAGTTATTGACTACCATTCCACTACTCAACATCTCATTGACTACTATTTACCAGCAGCCCTCTACTTATTCTCATTGTTATGACTGTATTTTCAAACTATCATTTTCCTTAAAGTCACCGTATGAAGTGTGTTTTATTATTCTGACCTATTACAATCTTTATGATTTTCTTCTTCATGGTTGTGATGTGTCTTCAGGTCTCTAAATATTTCACTAATATTTTCTAGTCTTCATCTCTATTTCATCTATATTTGTAGTTTTCACCATCCTCCAAATGGTTTTACTGCATCTATCTTCTAGACATGCAGTTTGATATGTCCTTGTTTCTCTATGAATGATCTTCATCTTGGCAACATCTACCCTAAATGCTATGACTTTCCCTTTTCAAATGACCATTGCCAAAAATATCATGGCTTTGGCTTTTAGACTTTGAATGTTGTAACATTTCCCTTTATCATTGTTTTGATTTCATGGTGCTTCTCTCTTATGGTGGTTGTGATGCCTCTTTGGTTGATTGTATATAGGTTTTATTAATGCATTTTTGCAAGTATTTGTACCAAGCTTGCCAAAGAATGATTATGGGGATTACTGCATAAGCCAAATGTATCCCTGGCTTGTGTAATTTCTTTGCTATATATTGGTGAAAAGACTTGGGTATGATTGTGGAACTAATTCTTGAGTGAGTTCTCTTGGTAACTTCATAGCATTCTAGGAAATTCATAACATTCTAGGCAACTCTATCCTTGACAAAGGATCCTCTAGGTTATTTTATCAAGTTTTCTACATGTTTCAAGGTTCGTCATCCAGCAATGGGGAGATGCAAGTGATTTTGTGTGGTTGAAGTTCTTGTCAAAGTTTGATAATGGAGTATTTCTCGCATAACTATAGAGCATGTTTTCCTATAAATGATTGGGAATTACCTTTCATTGAAGGTCTTGATTTTTCTCAACTTCACCAAGAGTTCAAATACCAATGCCTGCAAATCAAGAAAAGTATTAAGCAAGTATTTGGGATGAGATTATCCATCCACAAGAAAGAAGATTGTTGTTCCCATCTTAGGTCTTGTCAATATTTATTTCAAATTTGTTAGACTTTTTGTAGTTTTACTATTTTATGGAATTGATAGCAAGGAAAGTGGTTAATGAAATCCTTTTGCAATAAAATGCACTGTTAAAAATTACCCAAACATATGACCTTTGGAAATTTCAAGGATATATGGGAGATTTGTTTCCCTATCATTTTCTCCTTCATAGAAGAGCATATGTGTCAATTTATGATGTAATTAAAAATGCCTTTGAAATGAGCAGTTTGAGGTACTTGTACTTAGCTCTTGACAAGAATGGTGGTTAAATTAGGGTTGAAATGGTAGAGAAAATCAAGAAGTACCACACCATTATGGTGTTGTTAAGTCATGGCCATCACCCTCCAACTCCTACTATTGCAATGAATTATATTCATTCATGTGGCTCGTGTCAGCTCTGCCATGCCACACTTTAGAATTTGAATGTCATGTCATCTACATAGTCGAGGGATGAAGGTCTACAGGAAAAACAAGGAGAAAATGAAGTCCAAAATTGTCTCACGGAGGAATAGCTAGGTTTGGATCAATAGTTTATATATTTTGAAATCTGAAAATGTTTTGATGATACCTGGTTTTCTTTTTTGCAATTGTTGTAACCTTTGCCTATATGCAAAGTCATAGCTAGTAATAGGAGCAATTTTAGAGGATGACTATAAAATTCCTATGAATTGTGTATCTGCACCAAGGATGTTTATAAATTGGTGATGGGTGTCATCAAAACTATGATATGTGTAAATCTTTATTATAATATGCATATAGGCTTATATCCTTTTTCCTATAAAAAAAATTACTAAGATACAAATAGGTCTTGTGCATAAGCAAGTGGAGAGTTTTTAATTAAAGTGATAACTAAACTTCATGGGTAACAAACATGATTAAATAAGAGATTCTACAACATGATTCCTATGCTTGTAATGGTGTAGTTGTGTGTGTATTGGGCATGTCATAACCTTTGAGAGGTTGGTAAATATCATTGGGCATCCTTCCTCTCATGAAGTAGGATTCATGTTCAATGTCTAAATGGTCATTATGTCATCATATTGGCACTCCTTGTATTATCCCTATGACCATTTATCCTCGTCTACCTTCATATTTAAATCTAATATGTTTAGACCACCTACATGTTTAGAGATGGCATGTTCCTCCTACATGTCAATTCTTGATATATTTATTGCATTGAAATGCTAGTATGGTAGTGTGACAAGATCCTTTTAAAGACTTGATATATTTTATTATGTGTTGTTTGTATGCATTGAAGGTGTGAGAACCCTTATATAAAACTGTCATGATTAGTAGTTTGTTCTTATCTATTGGCTTACTTTAAGCTACTTATATTCTTGTATGAATTGATTGGGATGTATGTCACCTTCAATATTGTGCAGTGATTGGTATTAATGAAAAAAAATAAACATTTTATGATTTATTATACTTGGAAAAGAAGGAAAATTCATATTTTAGACCAAATGAAATGAATTATTTTGTGACATGACTAGTCTCCCTAAAATTTTAAGATTTTTCATCTTTTGAGTATGTTGTCAAAAAATATATATATATTTTTTATTACATTATTTTATGTGCCACATCAAAATTAAAAATTTGGCATGTTGAGACATAGGATTTGATATAGAATAAGAAAGGAGTGGTTCTCAATGTTTACCGAGATAAAAATAAATCGTGTATTAGTAGGTGGGAATTTTTTAATAAAAGTGATAACTAAAATTCATGGGTAATAAATGATGAGAGCCATTCATGTTCCATTTTATGCCATATTTTAACCTATTTCACACACCTTTATATCCATTCTTTTATTACATTTTCCTATTAACTCGTACCATTTATGTTGCTTATGATTAAAATACATAAGAGGTAATTAATTCAGTTTTAAGACTAAAATATGAAAAATAATTATTATATTATTACTACTAATAGGCAAGTTATTGGAGCTCTTGTTACTACTAATGGATCTATATCTTATGCTAAGTTACTTAACATTCAGAAATAATGTAATAAGAGACATGCTAATTCCAATGCACTATACTCCATTATCATTTGTCTATTCCTCCATTTGTATGTCATCATAGTTGCCAACTGGATACTGCAACATTTCCTTCCCACGTAATTAATGATCTACTATAGCCATGAAAGGAGGACAAAGGATCCATGACATCTACATACATTTCATAGCTCCTCTTAATCATATTCTTCCACAATATCAATGTGGGACCTTTCCCATATTATGCTGATTTTTTGTTGTATGTCAGCAACACATAAATAGTCTATTGTTAGGAAATTGGTTAAACAATATTGGCCACAGGCCACACAAGCATTCACCTATTTTTACAGTTGTTATGTAAAATGGTTAATTTTCCTCAAGAAATAATGGTCATGGGCCATCTCATCCTTCAACAAAACCGTTCAACAAATCTCCACAACAAGAAATTTTGTACAAACTATAAGCATAAAATAGAAATTTCAGTTTGTATGTAAAAGGCTATATAAGCCATCTTGTATTCACGCAGAGGAAGAATGTATGAAATCATATTATTTAGAAACTCAATATTCCTATTCCGAGTTGATCTCAAAATTTGTCTAATTATTTTCTTCAACCGGCAACTAGGAGGAAGGGCACCCACTCTTCAGTTGTTGGACGAATGTACATATTTTATTTCTGCAAGTGTGTTTTATTATTTCTACATTGTTTGGATTGGTTAAACTTTAGAAATAGATATCATAATTTTTGTAGTTGGTATTTAATTTCAATTGGTTTCCATGTTTCATATTTAATTATGTGATTTGTATGTTTCAGATTTTGTTGTACTTTCTGCACACTTCTTATTGCTTGAATAGAATATAACAGCTCCTGTCATCAGGAAGTGACAATTCTTGTCGCTAGTTTTATTTCAATTTACAATAGATTTATTTTTTCTATCTGCACTTCATAACCCCTCAACTCATGATTCTCAGCCCTTGTGCATGTTGCCACAATACCTTTCTCAATTTTACGCCCCCGGATTTACACGAATAGACCAAACCGAAATTTATTATGAAACATCGAATCCATTTCTCTTTGCCCCAGTCTTGGCCTATCATTTTGGCGTCGTTGTCGGGGAAAGGTGTCAAAGGTCGATTAGTTTAGTGAGATGAATTAGGAACAATCTGTTAAGATGAAATCGCGTGCACCTGTCGGTTGTGTTCGGGTGAATACTCCTAATTTATGTTGCTTAAATCATATAGATGTGTAGTTTGAGTTTGTAGGTAGATCTTATAAGTTAAGAACCATTTGTATATTATCATTGGGTGATCCCACAATGTTGGTTTATAATTTCTGGGAGATTCTATTTTTTGCTGAAATCGCATATTTTTAGAAAATATAATGATTTAAGCCTTAAAAATTTTCATTTTAAGGATTCCAATTGAAGAGGATTTGATCAAACCACCTTAGATCAAACCCCCTTGGATAGAACCCCGCTAGTATTAAACCATATCTATAACGGAGTCTCCTTTACACCTATCAAAATGCTGATAAAAAACCACTTTTGATTTACCTTTTGGGGCATCAAATGAATTCATTAAATTTAATTTTTTGTAAGTATGTAGTCCTTATTATAAGCTTCCCAAAAAGTATAATTTTAAATAAATTTAATTTTATTGTTATATTTATTTTTTATTTCTTGTGAATGTAGGTTATTCACCAAAAATCAAGCTCTTTGTTCTGCACATGTGGAAAAACATCAGATTATCAAAAAAAAAAATTGAAAAATATCAGTGCACTAGATATTGAAATCCTTGATGCAACAAAAAAAATTGATTTTTGATACATACAAAAAAAGTTATGGTGTATACAGTTTGCCTATGTCTGAATTGTAATTAGTTTGACTTCGAAACTTGATTAAGGAAAAATATTCAAAAAAACACTATGAAACCAAATGAAAGAGCTAGATATCATAGATACAATTCCAAATTCAAAAAAAATAGAATTTTATCCTTCATGAAAAAAGAGTTATGTTGTATACTGTAAGCATCACTCCTTAAAAACGGTGTTTACTACAAAAAAATAGTTTTTGAAGGAGATGGAAAAAGAAGTGCAATTTGATTCCAAAAAAATTGAAAAAAATATATTTAGAATCTATAGACAAAATGTCACAAATCACTAGCTTACATCATCTTTAAACTCCTCGCGGTTTAGTCACTATAGGTGCCTAAAAGTGAAGATTTAGTTAGAAAAAATTAGTTCAGTGTCCAGTTTGGCCAAAAATTGTAAATCGGTATTGTGGGATCACCCCACTAGTTTTTGTGAGTCATTGATAAGAAAGAAGTTTGAAGAAACAGCACAAAATATTAAAAATGTTTCATTTTCATGGTAGTAACAAACACGTCACTTTTCAAGGAAAAATGCCTCAAAAATGAAGAATATGAAGGTTTTGCAAGAAGAAAAATGTGCTTGGTGGTGGGGGATTCGCTCCTCAACCCCGCCTTGTATCGCAACAAGGAGCATGCCTAGGGCACTGGCCTGGGACCCCGCAAGGGGCATTGCCCCTTGACCCCATTGGGGGCTGCCACCCCCAAACCCCCTCTTTTAAATTTAAAAAATAAAAGGAGAAATTGGTGGGGGAACCGCATAAAAAAAAATGGATGTTTTTATAGCCCCCCTGCCTAATGGATGAAACTTAGATAATCTTGATCTTTCAATACCATTATCACAAAAATCTACATGTATTATTCTTATAACCAAACAAGAACAAATAATTGATGAATTTTTAGGAAAATGGAATTTTGAAAATGATGATTTGACCATTTTTTGTTATGATTGTTGCAAGGAAGAAGCTGAGTGTACATGTCAAACTGTTCAAGAGGACATCGTGAAGGAGATGGATGTTATAAGTGATCCTTGACACAATAAAATTGGAAGTGAGAATGTCTTTTCTGTAACTCAAGGACAACTACACATGTCAAATTAGGGAGATCAAGGTATTCTTAATGGTTTTAAAACGTCTTATAATTCTATTGGATTTGAAAGGCAATATGTTTCTTCACAAAATTTTCTCCTAACAGTTATGGTGAATGGGAATAATTTCTTTTGTTACCAAAAATGTCAAAATAGATGCTCACAATAACCACCACATCCATCTTATATACTACCATCTCCACAATATCCATCCTATTTGCTACCATCTATTCTATATCCACAACAAATTCTAACATTTTCATTGTTCCATTTATATCACCCACCATCCATTGCAAAATATCCACCAAGGGCAACTACAATTCCTAATAGGACATTACATAATAAGGTGGTTCAAATTGCATGTCATGATGTAATTTCAAGAATTCCTTTACATTCTAATAATGTGCTTGAAATTGATGAATCTCAATTGAAATTCATTAATGCAACTAAAGAATGTGATTTTGGTTTAAGTAAATTAAAAGAACAATATGGTGAATTGAATGGTATTCAACTTAATTGTTCTTATTTACATATCAAATCACAATCTTTACAGGATATTCACACATATAACGAAGCACTTCAATTTGAATCTATTTTTATCATTGAACTAATAAGTGTGTGTGCTGAAATTTACTATGCACTAAGAGGTGTTATAATTGATACATTAATCATTCAAGAAATGTGTGCAATGAAAAATCAAAGCCTAAAAGATCTATCTTTTCATATTTTTATACTCACACATCTAAATTTTTTGAGGCCTATGGTTAAAATATGTATTCCTCACGCACTTATTGATTTAGGCCCATTGATACTTAATTTTATGATTAAGCATAATTAGATGGGTTTGAATGCATTAATGACAATAATAAACATGCTACAAAAGATGATTTTCATTAAACAAGGTATTAATAAATTTTTCACTATCTTTCTTGATCCATTAGATTATCCTAATACCCTCATGATTTTAAAATATGAAATTAAGTTGGGGGGATAATCCATTGAATTTTTGAAAATATTTGGGTGATTGCTAATAAATCCTTTCTTGATTATTTCTTTGGTGATTCTAATAAAACCACATATGTGAGCTTTGGACCAAATCAAGGTATGTATTCTTGTGTTAATTGGATTAGATTCTACACAAGCATTCATTTTAATAGAATTTATCCATCCATTTTTTCAAGTATTTATTTTAATAACTCCACCCTCCATTTTCTAATGATAAATCACTCATAATGGTGGAGTTATTAACGGATGATATTGTACAGTTTTAACATTACTATACTTGATATGCTTGGTCTTTAGAATATGGTTGCAGGTTTCTTATCTTGGTTATCCAACACTTTTGCACCAATTGTTGATGATTCTCTACATGAGCATCCAAAAACATATTTTGTGGCCTTGTTAGTTGTATGGGGAACCTCAAGTTTCTTTGTGTTTCTCTCTTGGAGATTGCAAGAGGATTAGTGGGAAAATTGTTCAGCATTCATGGATAAAAGTTCTATTTTGCACCCTTCTTGATGCTAGAACCATGTGAAAGATAGCATGCAACTTGGTCTATGAGATTCATGAATCTTGTAGAACTATGTTCTTGAGCTATACATCCAAAGACAACTTGAAGACATAATAAAGGAGCTTGAATATATTCTAATGCCTATCCTCACACTTTAAGATGATTATTCAACTACCTAAAGTTGTGTGGCTACATTTGAAAAGTTGAGAGACTCCAATTGGTCTTTCACTATGCAACCTTATCTTTGGTAAGGAAGTTCCATTATTTGCACTCTAGCTTTTCATACAGCTTTGGGAATAATTATGGATATCTCTCATGCTTAAGAAGAAGGATAGCATAGCTTCATGATACGTCAGTATGATTTTTTTCAGTTGGTCATCTTAGATCAACGTGTCTTTCAAAGATAAAAACCATTATGGGTAGTCATTTCAACCAAGTTCTCCAATCACCTTTCAGATAAAGTGGGATGAGCTAAATGAGATCAAGATTGTTTGTAGTCATGGTTTTATGTTCCAAATTGTGCTAAGGTTATTATCGGTCATCCTTTCAAGCATTGCAAGCAATTCACAGTTACTTTTATTGAAGGGATTTAGATGGAACTCTAGGATTTGGATGGTATCATTGTGTCATCCATATGAGAGTTTCATTTTATTTGGTCATTATATGTAGTTTATCAAGAAGAAGAAGAAAAAAAAAAATTTAATGAAAAATGAAAAAAGCAATAAATTCTAACAATGAAAACCTTCGGGCGTTGTTAGACAATTACAATTTGAAAACCAGTTTCTAGCGGATTGTAGTTGAATAAAATTCTTAGTGGTGAAAACTATTTCTACAGCGCCACTAAGCGGTAAGTGATTGAAAACTGGCTTGTCAATGGTCACTTGTCGTTATCAAAATTGAAAAAAAAAGGGGGAAACAAAAAAAAATGAAAAAGAAAAAATACAATACTTGGTGTTCTTTCTCTCAGCTAATCATTTTTTAGGTACACTCAGATGCTTATGTGGTTGTGTCTCTCTATCTAGGTGCCTCTAGCACCTCCTATCACTCCACTGTGTGGCTATGTTCCATTTTTTTGTGATCAACATTCCTTAATCACTTAGAGAACATGCTACACATTCAGTCAAGGTGTTAGCCAATAAATGAAGAGATTCAAATACCAACAGTATGTTTTATATTGCTTCATTCAAATGGATATCTTTCAAGTGTTGTAGTTCATGTCATAGTTCTTGGTTCCTTGTTGGTTCTTCACAGTTGTTGAATTATTTTAGCTACCAAATCCTGGCATACATGGACATGCAAGTTGGTAAAAAAATTGATTTTATTTTTCATTATTTTATATTTTAACTTTATTGATATTTTTTATTATATTAATCATATAAAGCAGCTTTCCCCTTGTCCTATCCTTGTTTCTTGAGGACGATCAACCCTTTAAGATCGGGGGAGGTCCACCATCATCCATATTTCCTATCTTTCACATATTTCCCCTCACCATCCTTATTCATTCCCTGCTGGTATCCATTATTTTCACCTTCATTGCTCATAAATATTTCCTGTCATTCCACCTATTCATATAGCTCATAGAGAGTTTTTGTACCTCTTGAATATAGAATTCCAAAAATAAAAATAAAAAATGATGCTTTGGAACAAAAAGAAAATTTTGAAAAAATATGAGAAGAGAAACTATGATTCAAAAGAGGTATGCATATTTGAAAAGAAAAATACAAAGAAACTTGAAAAAATAAAGCCAAGAAGCTTGTTATGAGGAGGTAAGAAAAAACCAATGGTTAACCATGAGCTATATCATCAAGGGTGAAAATAAATCTAAAGCCATAACTCCAAAGGCTATTAGTACTTATGATTGCATGAGGATGTGCAATATGCTAAGTTGGAGGGAATGATGAGAGCCATTCTCGTTCCATTTTATGCCATATTTTAACCTATTTCACACATCTTTATATCCATTCTTATATTCCATTTTCCTGTTAAATCGTACCATTTATGCTACTTATGATTAAAATACATAAGAAGTAATTAATTCAATTTTAAGACTAAAATATGAAAAATAATTATTATATTGTAATTACTAATAGGAAATTTATCGGAGCTCTTGTTACTACTAAAGGATCTATTGAATAAACCGGATACTGAAAGGGGGGGTGAATCAGTATCCACTAAAAATTATTGAACAAATACTTAAAACTTTATTGTAGCACAGAACAGATTAAAGCAATAAGAAAACATAAAATCCCACAACATAAGAACACTAGATTTTACGTGGAAAACCCAATGAAGGAAAACCCACGGTGAGGATTAACTCAAAATATATATAGTTATATCAATACCGATAACAAAGAGGCTCGCTACCAGATACAAAAAGATCACTGCTTACAAGGACTTACCATCCAAATATGGAGGCTCGCTGCCTACAGAAATAAGTAAACAAAAATGGCTAACCGCCAGAGTTGAACTGAGGAGTTACACCACATGTGTAGATTCAATTTCTTGATGCTCAAATTTTTTGCTCGCATGACAGCATATTAATCTTCAACCATCTATTTGCACACTTTTCTCATATGCAGACACACACACACACTTCTTCTTATCTTTGCATTTGCATGCCTTCTCCACTTCACATGTTCTAACTATCTTGCATAAATATCTGATATATCTGTATGCATTAATTAGGTCAGCTTAATTGATGCAAATCATATTTTCAAAAGGATAACTTGTCGGCTTCACATTCACTCATGTCATGCAACATCATGCCAACTGGTACATCCATACACACTTCCAACCATTATAAGCTTTTTCCCAAAACCTTTGATCATACTGATTACCGAAGGGAATATGCGGACCAAAATACCAGAGAGATATCGGATAGGATAAGTATGATTTGCACACCAATACAAGGTACTAGACCAACATGGTGACATCAATGATAATATATGGCATACTTCCAACAATCTCCCCCTTTGGCATTGATGGCAACATGTGCAAAAATTTTGATTCAAAAATTCTCCTCAGATCTCTCCAAAACAAAAATTCTCTTCCAAAAGCTCTCCCCCTTTCCAAAATTTTCCCTTTGACATCAATGGAAAAGGGTGCCAACAAGATGAAAACATGGTGACATCCAATATTTGAAATTTTCATTTAAAATTTCAAAAACTTCAAAACTTTCAAGCATCCAATTCTCAAACCAGAAAGACACTTTTCACTTGAAATACCTTTTTGTACCTTTCTTTGATCATGGGATGCAATTTCTTCCACTCAAGTACTGCATAATCCATTCTTGTACACACACTTTCCAATACAACCAATAGTGTGAAGGAGGATGACCAATTTGTGGATGAACATTGTTTCTCACAGTCTTTTGCATCATAGAGTATTCCAGAAAGATGGTCTAACCGGACCTTAACACCATATCCACGTGCCAGCACTTGACACGTTGTACTTTCGAGGATTTTATTGATTTTCTGATAAAGCTCCCCCTAAGACCATGCTAGGTCTAATTTCTAGAGGATTCATGTGCACTGGATAAGGGTACAGACGCATCAGTAGACATTGATCCTTCTTTATTTTTCCATATTTTGGTCATTTCCTGCTTAACTTCTTCCTTATCAATCTTTTCCACAAGTTTATTATCTTCCACCGGAGAAGACTGCTTCTCCTTTATATTTTTGCACACCTTTGAGATATGTCCTGGTTTCTTTCAATAATAATAGACTATATTTCTCTGACTTGTTTGATTTCCATTTGTCCTAGTCCTGCATTGATTCGCTTTATGTCCAAACATGTTGTAGGTGTAGCAATAGCCATTAAATGATTGATTTATCCTTTTTTGATTGAACCTATTCATCATCATCTTCACCGAAGATCTGCACTTAGTAGCTTTATGTCCTATCTTCTTGCATGTATAACATTGTCCAAAGAAGGGACTAGAAAACTGATTCAACCTACTCCTACACTTTGTTGCCTTATGACCAGATTTATTACATGAAAAAAAAACACCATTGAATGAAGAGTACCTTTATGCATTTGGTTGTCTAATAGGTGGTTTCCTTCTAGAGTATCCTTTCTACTTCCCTTTGTCTTGAGTCTTTTGATTAATTACTGGATTTAAGCTTTGCATTTTTTCTTCAACTTCATTACCTAGGCCACTTTTGTCTTTAGGGGGTTTTTGTCCTGCTATTAATTCACCAAGCTTAGTGGAGCTTGTTTTGAAGTCCTCTTCACAATTTTTTTCTTTCTCAAGTTCTGATTTCAGATTCATCACTTCCTGTTCAAGCCTACAGCAAACATCGGCTTTGCTTTGTATTACAGTTTTCAAGAATTCTTCAACTTTCTTCTTTTCATCTACCTTCAACTTTAGTCCAGTATTCTCACTGTTTGTTTGTTTCAACTCCTCACTCACTTCTTTGTATCTTTCCTTGAATTTCTTTAACTGCTCTTTTAATTTTTAGATACATTCATTTTCTTCAGCAAGTTCTCCTTCATATCTTTGTTTTCAATTTCAGCCTTGTCAAGATCTTCAAGGGCAGTCCAGAGCTCTTCTTTATCCATTTGTTCAATCTACAAGATCTCCTCAAGCTGTTAGACTTCTCTAGAGGAACCAGAGCTCTGATACCAATTGTTGAATAAACCGAATACTAAGAGGGGGGTGAATCAGTATCCACTAAAACTCATTGAACAAATACTTAAAAAATTATTGCAACACAAAATAGATTAAATCAATAAGAAAACATCAAATTCCACAACATAAGAACACCAGATTTTACGTGGAAAACCCAATGATGCAAAAACCATGGTGAGGATTAACTCACAATATATATAGTTATATCACTACTGGTAACAAAGAGGCTCCCTTCCAGATACAAAAATCTCTCTTCTTACAAGGACTTACTGTCCAAATATGGAGGCTCACTACCTACAAAAATAAGTAAACAAAAATGGCTAGCTGCCAAAGTTGAACTGAGGAGATACACCACATATGCAGACTCAATTTTGTGATGCTCATAGTTTTCACTCGCATGACAGCAGATTAATCTTCAACCATCTATTTACACACTTCTCTCATACGCATACTCACACACACACTTCTTCTTCTCTTCACATTCGCATGCCTTCTCCACTTCACATGTTCTAACTATCTTGCATTTATACATGATATATCTGTATGAATTAATTAGGTCAGCTTAATTGATGCAAATCATATTTTAAAAATGATAACTTGTCGGCTTCATATTCACTCATGTCATGCAACAACATGTCGGTCGGTACATCCATACACGCTTCCAACCATTATAAGCCTTTTCCCAAAACCTTTGATCATACTAATTATTGGAGGGAATATGCAGACCAAAATACTAGAGATATTCCAGAACAATATGGTGACATTAATGATAATATATGACATACTTCCAACAGGATCTATATCTTATGCTAAGTTACTTAACATTCAGTGTTAATTTAATAAGAGACATGTTAATGCCAATGCACTATACTCCATTATCATTTGTCTATTCTTCCATTTGTATGCCATCGTAGCTGCCAATTGGATATCGTAATATTTCCTTCCCACATAATTAATGATCTTCTACAGCCATGGAAGGAGGACAGAGGATCCACGTAAAGATTTCCATGACATCTGCATACATTTCATAGCTCCTTTGAATCATATTCTTCCACAATATCAACGCGGGACCTTTCCTATATTATGGTGATTTTCTGTTGTATGTTAGCAACACATAAATAATCTATTGTTAGGAAATTGGTTAAGCAATATTGACCACGGGCCACACAAGCACCCACCTGTATTTACAGCTATTATGTAAAATAGTTTATTTTCCTCAAGAAATAATGGTCATGGTCCATCTCATCCTTCAACGAAACCGTTCGAAAAATCTTCACCACAAGAAATTATGTATAAACTATAAGCATAAAATAGAAGAAAAAAAATTATATGTAAAAGGCTATATAAGCCATCTTGTATTCACGCAAAGGAAGAATGTATGAAACTGTATTATTTAGAATTCAATATTGTTGTTCTAAGTTGATCTTGAAATTTCTCTAATTATTTTCTTCAACCAGCAACTAGGAGGAAGAGTGCCCACTCTTCAGCTGCTGGACGAATGTACATATTTCATTTATGCAAGTGTGTTTTATTATTTTTGCATTTTTTGGATTGGTTAAACATTAGAAATAGATATCATAATTTTTGTAGTTGGTATTTAATTTCAATTGGTTTCCATGTTTCAAATTTAATTTTGTGATTTGTATGTTTCAGAGTTTGTTGTATTTTTTGCACAGTTCTTGTCGCCTGAATAGAATAGAACAACTCATGTCGTCAGGAAGTGATAGTTCTTGTCACTAGTTTTATTTCAATTTACAATAGATTATTTTTCTAGTTGCACTTCATAACCCCTCATCTCACGACTCGCAGCCCTTGTGTAGATTGCCACGATACCTTTCACAAGTTTATGCCCCCGGAATGACATGTATAGACCAAACTAAAATTCAGTATTAAACATCGAATCCATTTCTCTTTGCCCTAGTCTTGGCCTATCAATAAACATGATTAAATAAGAGATTCTACAGCATGATTCATATGCTTGTAATGGTGCAATCATCTGCATATTGGGCATTTCACAACCTTTAAGAGGTTAGTGAATGTTGTTGGGTATCCTCCTCTCATGAGGTAGGAGTTGTGCCCAATGGCTACATGGTCATTATGTCATTGTGTTGACACTCCTTGTCTTATCATTATGTTTTTTAATCCTTATCTACCTTTAGATTTATATATGGTGTGTGCTTAGACCACTTGCATGTTCAGAGATGGCTTGTTTTGCCTTCTACATGTCAATTGGTGATGTAATGCTTGCATTGAGATATGAATATGGTAGTGTGACAAGATCTTTGTGAGGACTTGATGTGTTTTATTGTGTGTTGTTTATATGCATTGAAAGTGTGAGAACCCTTATGTACAAATGTCATGATTGGAATTATGTTATGATCTATTGCTTTGCTTTGAGTTGTGTGTACTCTTGTATGAATTGATTGGCATGTATGCCACCATTGATATTATGCATGCTTTGGCATGCTTTCTAAATGAAATATTGTATGCATTTTATGGTATAAGTGTGTTTCCATGTTCTTGTGTTTGGAGTGAGTGTGAATGTACCCAATTCAACCATCTCCTAGGACAATGGGGTGGGCTTGATGGTACCATATGGTTGGGTGACATTAAACCATCATTCAAGATTGTTGAACTTAAAGGATAGTTCTTGGATAGCATGAAGGACTCCCATGGTATCTTATACATTTGTGTATTTCATTATTATAAATGGAAACATTGTGAATTAGGCACATGAGACCATTGTAATAAGACTATGATAATGTTTCCTATTAATTTATTATGTGAGTTATGATCCATCCATGGTTAGGATGAGACTCCTTAAATGTAATAATTAATTATTAGTATTTTGTATTTTTTTGGCACCTTGTTTTGTGAGGATGTTAATGCATTTAGAATGTTGAAATCCTAATAATTAACTACGTTAGCTTCAAGTCATTTAATGTTTTAAATGAGGTTTATGAATGCATTAGTACTGGATCATATTCCACCCATATAGGTGGTAAAGATCTTATTATTTCTTTTAGCACATGTTGATGTCAGTGTTTCATATTTGACTATATGGTTGTTGTGGGTAAAATGATATATTTCATAATTTTGTAACTTGGCTAAGAGCTTAGTGTAGATGATTAATGATGTTCAATCAACCTATTGAATCATCTTGAGTTGGTTGCCCAAAATTCAATAGGATGGATTATACTCCTATCCATCATCTCCTCTAGGGGTGTGTGTGTGTGTGTCCACACAAGTCAAAGTTGTTGGTTAGGTGTTTTGTGGCATTGTCATGTCTTTAGAATTTTCCACTTGGTAACTATCTTGCTAGAGAATATGTCAATATTGTGCATTTTGTGAAGATTGACAAGTTGGAGATATCAAAATCATCTCTTGGAGATTTTCAATCTTCGAACAATTCATAAATGGCTTAGAGAGGTCATCCTTGTTAGTAGAGTCCATGTGGGACCCTTGGGAAAATTCTTAAGTAGGTGTCTTAAGGAATTTTTTTGTTCAAACACTATGAAAGGATGACACCACGAAACTAGGACACTAGTGCCATTTCAATACACTAGGACATATTGTTGTCCCTCTAGTGCATTGAACTACTCAGACATCCATTGAGTCTTAGATAGTGAGCATTTCTTGACATTTTCTCAAAGAACTTTCTATACAAAAGTTGTTCCCCTTGGTCTATTGATTCTTCTCATGTTAACACTTTGTTGATAGGTGTCCTAATTTGGAAGTTATCCTATCTTTTACATTGGGAGGCATGCCCTTGTACAAAATCAATTAGTGGTCATAATTGGTTGAGCGATTGTACCTCCTAGTTGAGTAACCTCTTGTGTAGGTTTCTCTCTTGTGTTTGAGTGTCATTTTAGTTGAGTGAATTAGAGAGAGCTATGACCCTCATCCTACTCTATGTGTTCACTAATGAACAAGATCGTGAACTTATGTCTAATTGTAATTATGGAGAAATCTTTATCCTCTTGTACGATTGTGTTGACTTTGTTACATGATTAGTGAAGTATTTTGCTTGCACCACCTTGCTTCATGCAATGGTGGTGGTGTCTTGTGTGTTATTATCTTCCCATGAAACTTTGTGTGTGTGTTAGTATGCAATGCAACATGTAAATGTCACATCTTAAATGGACAAAAATTGTTCATCTAGATTTTTTCTATTAATGTAATTAACTAAGCTTGATGCATTACAAAGATCTTATACAATATAGGAAAACCTTGTAAAATAGGAGCATGCCTTTTCTTTTGCTTATAAGATTAGAATTAAGTTAGTATATAACTTTACGAAACATTAAATTGAAAACTTATTATAAATAGTGAATCGAGATTCTAGTTATGATAGAAAAAAAGTTGGTACTAACCCTTGTGCTCCTTGGACAGTGAAATAGACAACTAGATAAGAAGAAACTTATTTTAAGAATTGAAAAAATATTGTTAAGAATTGTTTGATTTGAGTACCCTTACTTCTTGATGTCATAATTCATAGCTCATTAGTCATAATTTGAAGTTTGAATTATCATTAGAAAGCTTAGATATGAATAAATAAATCCAAGTTAGACCAGCACATAAGCAAGTCTAACAATCACATCACCAAATTATGCTTATGAGTCTTCAAAAATGCAAAATACAAGACCATAGCAAATATATATGAAAAAAATAAATTTTCAAAAATCTCCCCAAAACTTCCACTTGGAATGTTTTCTTGATCACTCAAATGCATGTATAATATTATTTTTTTATCTATGCCAAAACTTTATGGTTATAGAAGTTCTACTAATGTGATTGTGTTGGGGATACGGATTCGGTCTATCATCATAGAACATATCTAAGACAACAGTGCCTTAGCGATTTCAATTCAAAATCACAAGAAAGACACAACCAACTATGCCACAAAGCGGAAGCAGGCACAATTGATCCCCCATTGATCCTATTGAGGAAAGTAAATGCAAAAATTATAACAGATTCAACACAAGCACAGATTCAAGAACATGAATCAGACAAACATGAAAGACAAAACATGAACACACAGATATACATGGGGAAAACCTTTTCAAGTAAAAAACCCCACCCTCCAAAACACTCAGCTCACATGTATTATTTAGTAACAAAAATGGTTACAATACAAAACCAGAGCTATGCTCTTCAGGAGATTACATCTTGTTCATCTGGAGAAAGAATACTGGCAACACAAAAAAAAATCATCACACAATTACAATGTCCTTATGACATACTATGTAGATTTCCTTCAGCTCCTCACAAATGACTGTCACGGCCAGCCTCTTGGCCTCACAAGTTCACATCTTTCCAGATCTGAGAGTCTAAGTGTTCACAGTTGAATCACTCAAACACTCTTAGCCTCTCTCTGTTATCGCTCTTCCTCGTCGATTTGCACACCATAATACATATATCGTGTGCCAACCTGTTCAGCCCATCCCTATCTGCAATGGTCATCAGGATAATAATTATCCACTTACAAGCACCCATACTTCACTGATAACGTGCATCGCCCAAGTGGCATGCATCGAGCCACGCAACATTAAACAGGTTGGTGAAAATATGTCTGTCAACCTCCATTCAATAATGCAGCCCAATTGTAATCAGGAAATAAAGCTTCGGCCAACCAAATCATAAAGATCTTCCACGTGTCGCCATCTCATTCGTTGGTCGCTCTGACAGTCAAGTCCAACTCGGTCAACTAAGCTCCGACCTCACCCAAGTCTTCACCGTGCTCTGTCCCTTCTGTCTTCAGCCAACCAAGTGCAATCAACCTGCCACGTGCCAACCTACCATTCGCCTGTCGCACTGTCACCAAGTCCAACTCGACCAAACTCGGACCCGAGCTCATTTGAGCTCCTACTGCATTACCGCAGCCTTGTTGACATTGCCTTGCGGTATGGCTATAACCGCCCAGCAAACCATCAACAGTCATACCGCGCTACCGCCAAGTCTCACCGCGGTAGAGCGGTAATCGCTCTGGCAAACCGCCGATGGTCATACCACGGCCACTACGGTCACACCGAGCACCGACCGCGATAGGGCAGTAACTGCCAGGTAGACCGCAAGCGGTCTCACCGCGGCCACCACGGTGAGTGGACCCACCACCCGCGGTATGGCAGTAACCGCTAGACCCGACGGCAAGTGGTCTCACCACGGCCACCGCGGTGAGTAGACCCACCGCCTGCGGTATAACTGTAACCACCAAACCACCGCCGACAGCTTCACCACGACCACCGCGGTGAAGGTCTTTGCTGACCGTAGTATGGCGGTAACCGCCAAAAACAGAGGAAAAACGCCAAGGACAAAGGAGAAACAAGCTAGAAAGCTAAGGCAAAAACCCAACAGATTGCCCTTCAAGACAAATCTAATGACAACCATGACTCAAAACATGACTATTTGTTAAATTTTCATAATGAATGGCCAAAGTTAAATACTAGGGTTACTAACAACATATATTGGTGTAATTGCTTTATTGAGAAGATGTTGATTGGTATATTGCTCAAGGGTAGAAAAACACAAACCCAAAAATTCAAAAGAAATTGAATCCCAACGATACTCAATGTGGATGAAAAGCCCTAAATTCTCCCTAGATAGAAAATTTTATATTTCAATACTAGTTTTAGCTAGAATGTCAATAGCCAAAATTCTTAATAGACATGCAATAGATTTACGTAAGGAAAGAAAAAAATAAAAAAAGACCATTTTTACCTAGAATGTTAATTTTGCTCACTTTTGTCAATGCATTATGCTACAAAATCGTTGAATAAATTGAATCTCTAATAGCTTTTGTAATGAAATTCACTATATAGCCTAAAAAAAATCAATAATGCTTCAAAAATCAATACAATGTCCAAATTGAATAGCAATAATACTTCACAAATGAGATTATATTTGATCAAACCCATGTAATATAAATAAAATGAACTATACAATGTTATATATCAAATCGAACCTCTTTAAAGGGTACAACCTCAATAATTACAAATAAAGAAAAAATTGTAGTATGGTCCAAATATTAAACCAATACCCCTATTTATAGCATAATTGCACTAAGTGATCCTATAATCATAATTATACCAACTCCTCATAACTTATTAATTCTAAAAACTAACACTTGCACCTATAGGAGGTTCAAGAGATACATCGATAGGAAATTAAAAGGTAAAATTTAAATGCATTTTAATATTACATTAAATGAAGTATTATGCTCAATGTAATATAGCAATCACATATATGCAATTTAAAGGAAGTACTATGCTACAACTTCAATTGTACAAGCCAAGTGGTACTTTAAAGGTCCACAGATTAGAACACAATAATAGGTGGACCATATTTTTTTAAAATTCCTTACACTATGGTTGATAGGAATTCCATTTTGCTTCATTGCATTGCTCATGAACCACATAACAACCACAAGAACCTCTTAGTGTCTTTAAATTAAAAATGGTATATGCTTAATTGCGTCAATAGAACATTAAATGGGTGAACTTTCTTTTTAATCTTATAATATAGTGAAATGATTCTTTATGAGTTCCAACATTCATCACAATATTGTCATTTTGGAAAGGCTTGTAAGATCTTAATGCATACATGAAACTCCTATAGACGTATTTTGTAAAAATTATCTTAGGTTAGGGGCCCTTTTTATTGGAGTGTCAAATTAGTGAAGAGAAAAATAGTGATTGATTTCAATAAAATCCAATGACCCTTATATCTTTTGAACTTGCTCCATTGTAAATCAGCGCAATCGAGAACCTATTATTTTCATCATGCCTTGTAGTCCCAATGAAAATTGGGTCCAAGACACTATTATACAATGAATTAATAATAATAATAGCAGTATGGTCCTTTTATCAATTGGCAACTAACAAAAAAGATCACTTAATTTTTCAACTAATGTAATGAGTTAAATAAAAAGGCTATGAAAAATAGCAGACCCAAAAATAAACTCAACAAAATAAAAAAGGTAAGTTTTACACGAGGTATTGTCCACCGAATTCTTAATTCAGATCAAGCCACATTTCCAATGTTGTAACATCTCTAACATTCAAAAAATAAACCCTTATAAACCAAGGATTGAATCTAACTACAATCATCCAACCTTGAAATTATCTTTGCCAAAAGTATCTTTGTGGTGTATAATTCCACTAAGATGTGAACAAAGGTTGTATGAAGAATATATGTAGACTCTTTGTTAATAGTCAAGAAATTACCCATCAAATTGCTAATTTATTTCAAGTAAGATTGAACCTAGAAATGGAGGTGTAGATTAGGAAGCAAACCCAAATAAACAAAATTGAGAAAATTTAAAAGAAAAATTGAAAGTTGAACGCCACTACTTTAACATAAGCTAGAGTTGCCCCTAAATCTAGAACTTCTAAGATGAAGTTTCTATCCTTCACACTATTTTTTTATATTAATATTTTATTATTATTAAATATTTAATTATTTGAACAATTTAAATTAAATAGCTTTTATTTACATATGCAATCATGAGATTCTATAATACCACTATTGAACACCTCTTCAAATTTAAAAAAAAAATATTATCAAAATTTACCACCCTTAAAAAGAATGATAATTAAAAATTACCCTATACATTAAAAAATTGTTATTGAACTTTTGAAATAGATATCTTCCACCTATCATAACGTTCTTTCCCGAAAGAATCTTCTTTGACCACAAATTCCCTTGGAAGGAACCCTCTTCTTGAACTAATCCCATCCTCGAGGCACTTTGCCTCCTTACCTGAAACTTTGTGACCCTTAATGCCTGGATAGCACTTTGATATATTATTTTTCTGTAAACTCTTCCTCTACTTCATATGTACTCTAATATTTTGTTTTGGATCGATAAGGTATAGTGATGAGTTCTGAATAACAGAACAAAACATTTACATAGATCCTAGAATTTAATGGAAAACATAACTTTCTTTAAATTCTATTCGTAAGAGCTACATCAGATGAAAATTGCAGCCATACCTGTACAACCGAGGGCTTCTAGTGGGACTCATCTCCCCATGAACTCTTTCTAAAACTTCATCATTCTTCAGACCGTTGGGATCTGGAATTTGCAAGCCTCTATATGATTTTGCTGTTTTATTATTATCAAGCTTATAGATTGCAGTGCTAATTGGTAACTGTGACCACGAGCGCCGGAGAGGTAATTATCGAAGAGTAGACCTAAAAATATGGGGGTTCTAGACCTGTAGATTCTTGAGCTCGACACAATATTTTTCATATATTGGAGATTTGATTTTATTCTTTTACAGCTGTGAGATGTAATGTGAAGCAGTGAATGAGACAGGTTTGCCCTGATTTTCAATTAATTAATAAATACAATCAAAATTCATTCTTTTAATAAATAGAGCCAAAAAGTTCATTCTTGATAGATAATATTAGATGTATAATAATAATCTAATACCAGGGATGTAACATAGCCGTGAAGGTGCCTACAATTAGAAGTCAAACTAAGGTATCGTGTAAATGTACCATGGCCCCATCAACATAGATTTAATAAACTCCGGAGAGGAAAGTTCCACAAATAGAAGCAAAGGATCCATTTGTAATACTATTGGGCACATCAAAATAACCTGAGACACAAGCGTTGAACTTATGGCAATGCATGTGCACGCCATGTAAACATATTTAAAACAATTAATATAATGATGATCCAAGTTCAAGCACCTTTAGGCATGCTTCTAAACCAAATAAAATTCTTGAGTTTCATAGCATACCTTCATGCATTAAATCTTAACTTAGATGCCAAGGGAAGGGTCAGCATTTGTCCAGTTGGGAAAATAACACCAAGTGCAACATATGCATTATCCTTGTCAAAGTAAAATGGAAGGGTATACAATCCAATCTAAAATGCCTACAATGATAACTTTGGCTGGCTGATGAGACTGACTGGACAACTATGATACCATCAACAAGTATGAACAGCATTTGGTGATTAATCTTCTAAAGATTAGAAGTTGGCGATGTTCTTAGTTGTATAACATCAATGAAATGTCTTTTACCATACAAAAAAGCTCTTTGAATCCAATAGTTTACCATTTTATATTACTCTTAGATTAAATATTCTTGCGTTCCTTTAATTTCAGGGAGAACCTTTCCGTGATTTGAATAGCTTCCCTCTCAACTTCAGTCAATTTATTGGACTAGCAAGCGATTTCGTAAAAGTTCTAGAGATGATATGATCTCTACAGTTGCCCACAATGAATACCGCTGTAATTTGCTTCATTTGCCACCTAGTAGCTGAGAAATTACCCACATACTCCTATCCATGCCTACTTAAGCATCCAATCTCATTGTATTATTTTCCCCGAAAATGTTGTTGATATGTTACACTGCTGGAAAATACTCTCCTTGTAACCCATGACATGAATCTCATTGTATTCGGTGGATTTTAGTATACGGAGTCCAGACTCCAGACTATATCTAATAACTGCTACAGGTAGAAGACTCATACTTGGAACTTCCAAATATTCAGCAGGATACTCTGAGGTTGTCATGGCAAAGAAGAACAGAGATAAACAAAGAACCTGGATATGCAACACTTGCCTAGCATTCCTATTCTGGAATTTGTGAAAGTTTTTAATTTTATTAGCTTAAAAGAAAGAAAGAAGAGCTTGTACAACAAGGAAACCCTTTTGTCTAGGATATTCTTGTGCGCCTCTGCATAGGCTACACGGGTGAATTCCCCCTTAGTTATGGCTATTGGCTGCAATGTGCATCCACACATGCCCATAATATGCTTAAGGCCCCTAGGCTAGTGTATTCATAACATTGGAGCCAATTTTGTAGTTGGTGGAGGACGAACAAGGGATCGAGTGTAAGCAACAGGTAAGGTCATGAACTTTGTCACTTTATTAACATATGCCCGCTTTGTGAAATTATCATAGTCATTAGCTTCAATTGCATCTAATATCTGGCGATAAATGATCAATGAAGCCCATACCTGCAAGCACAAAAATGGAGTACTTATTTTGCCCAACAAATCAAAGCAAACATACATGATAAGCCATATGAAACTCCATTCCAGTTAATCCGTAAAAACACTCATACCGGCCATCTACTTGCTTTTTCAAGCTCGGCAACACCTTTTTCTGCATCATCAAAAAACATTCTTGCCCTTCTGATCTGATCTTTCATAAATGACCTCCATTTGTCAGTGACCTTCCCAGAAAATATATCTTCATCAGATAGTCCACTTTGTGCAAGCTCATCTTGAGGTAGGTATATCCGGCCACGACGAGCACTGTACAATAAGACAAACAGATATGTTGATTCAGTCAAACAAAGTCTATCATAAAGATGATCTAATAGAACTTCTATCTAGTTTACAACAAAGAGAGTACTTACTCTTCTCCGACATCACGCAATATGTTGGTAAGCTGATTTGCAATTCCCAAAGCTAATGCAGAACTGTATACACTTTCTGTTGTTGCTTGTGATTCTGGTGCAATACCCATTATAGGAACACTCATCAATCCAACTGTGCCCGCAACATAATAGCAGTAAAGATAGAGTTCATCAAAATTCTTGTAACGAGATTTCGTCAGATCCATTCTCATCCCCTCAATCATATCTCTAAATGGCTGAAAGAGACAGAAATCAATAAAATCCATTCAGCCTTCTTATCAACCAGCAAGAACCAGCAAAGAAATGCGAGAAGTAGATCAGAATAAACATTCCAAATTAGGTCATCCCATAGAACTACCATTTTAAGAATAATAAAGAACACACCAATGGATTAAATGAAAGGCAAAGACATCCTGTAAAATGCAAGATAAACAATGCCCAAGGATGCCAACAGAGCCAGATTTCAATATTTCACTCGAGGAAAGTTTTTGACCTTGAAGTCTGCATCTAATGTACTTTGACACAAATCACCAGGAAACATTTTCAGAGTACCACAAGAAATTCCAAGTCACATTAATATATGGGTTCCATATAGGCTATGTAATAACCTGGATGTCAACAGGATATTTCGCAACTGTATCTGATAAAGCTGCATCAAGCATGTCATATGGACTACCATTAAAAAGGTCCTCTAGCCTTTGTTCCCATCGATCAAGTGCCTTTGGTGTGATGTGTGAAGCATTAGGGCCATCTACAAGTTCATCAGTCCTTCTGCACCATACTGTATATAAAAGTTAAGCATGTTAGATTAGGATACAAACCATTATAGATTTATAAGTATCAGAAGAAATCGGAAGGTACCTACCAAACAAAAATGTAGTCAATTAAAGATAATAGATTTCCACAATCCATGAAGATTATTGTTGAGTGCTTCTGGCTTAGATTGTGTAGTAATTTTTTGTATCAAAGTTTCAAATCACACTCCGTGATTCATCATCATGTTTCGAATCACAATCCATTTTCTCCTTTTGCTCTCCTTATCCTGATGATGAATCACGGAGTGTGATTCAAAACGTTGATACAAAAAACTACTACACAATCTAAGACAGAAGCACTCAGCAATAAAAATGTAGTCCTCAAATGATATAAGTGAATGTTAGATTAGAATACAAACCATTATAGACTTGTCACTTAAGTATCAGAAGCAATTAGAAGGCACCTAACAAAGAAAAAAGTAGTCCTTGAATAATAGAAGTGAATATTGATATACTTCGCATAGTATAGCAGCTATACAGCCTGAGAAGGGTTATCAAAATGAATGACGAGTGTGATACAGGCCTGAGAAGTAGCACTCCTAATTCTTAGGTTGTAAAGATCAAAATCACCAATAAGTTTTTATAAATCTAATAACCTAAGAAGAGATGCATTGGAGCTACATCTACATGACTGTGAAAATGATTACTGAAGGATATCATAAACCTGCAGCAGACCCTTTCCTCCTTACTGTAGAGTCGTAGACTGGAACTTGTAACTTTGGACTAATAGTACATGTACAAACCTGAAGATCAAGAAGCATGCAAAACCCATGTCAACGTTTTACAACCATATCAAACTGTATTACATAAATTTCATCTATATTTCCAAAGCCTGGAATACCTGGAGAATAATTCCCCTAGCAGTATTTGCATGCACCAAGCTGTTACAATATGAATTTTCTTTTTTTGTTGTTCAATGAGCTACCTCGTGTACTTAATACTGACATGGATGACAAGGTTGTCTCTTTTTCTTATATTGTCACATGAGATTTTTCTCAGCCACAACACTTTGTTTTACATTTCCTTGCTAAAGAATGCCATCTCTCCAATATTATGTTTATAACTTATATTCTATCTTGATGGTTTTGGTAACTATTAGTTTTGGACTAGCAGTGAATTTTTTTTCACCCCTTATCCAGCAACTGTTTTTAACTTTTTTGCTAAATTCTAAGCCATGTGAATATGTTGTAGCACACTAAGGAGAGAGCTTTCCTGTCTACTAGTTTTTACACTTGTAGTTTGAATTTTGTTTCTTGTTGATATGCCATAGGCACTCTCTACCGTCCTATTTTTACTGAATATAATTTTCGGTTTCACTGTCCCAATGTGATCATTTGTGAATATTAATTTCATCTTTCCTTTTGTTCTCCTAAATTGGACTTAAATATTCACATGTTTCTCAAAGAAACAATGACATTCAGGCAGTTAATGTTATGCAGTTGACATTGCTAAATGAGATTAACTACATCCTTTTCCTAACCCATTTGGATTAGCAGGAGTATCATGCACCTAACTGAGTCCAAATATCAGCGTGGACGAGTATAGACTTATTAGATAGTACTCCCAGACAGACCCCTGTTGATACAGAGGCCAACATTGAATGTTGCTACCAACCTTAACTTGGTTGTGCTTACTTGCCTGACCTTAACCATAACTGTAATTTAACTTCACCATACAAGCTATACAACCTAAGATTCCAATATCTTAAAATGTATAAACTCATTTGGACCCCTAATCAATTTTCCCACCACCCATTGCATCTTCCGAAGGTTATGCCTGTGTGTATGGAAAATAATATTATGTCCTGGTTGACAAATTTATTATTTAACATATTATGTTGCTGCACAGTGATTGTGTCACATAATGATTATGTGAGCTATAATGTAATTAATGTAACATAATCACTATGATTATGCTATTTAACATACTAACAAACATCTTTAACATATTAACAATTAGACTTGACATATGACCATTCAATATGTTTAGCTTTATCGTCAATTTCCATTTAACCAACAGCATATGAAATTTTTCACAAATTATATGTCAGAAACTGAAAATAACTAATCAACACATGTTCAAATGTTTCTTTAACGAGATCTATTTAATTATTGAGCCAAATGAACATAAAATAATTGAAATGATTTCTCAGTCTTCATTTTCCTGCCCAAATGCACAACAGTATCTGACTCTTCACGTGATTCTCTTCAGAGTGTTAGAAACTGCAGAAACTATGATTTTATCTTCACTTTGCAACATCCTACCACATCATCCATAGATATCTAGATTGGCATAACTGCAAACATTCCCTGAAGATGATGTAGATTCCCTAGCAACTCCAGGGACAAGAATACTCTTTAAATTCCACTTCTATGGGTGTGTTGTAGAAGTGCAACGTCATAGAAACAAAAAGAAAATGCACTAAAAGAACATAACAGAAAAAGTTTCCACTAAAGCCCTTCTTTCCATTTCATTTCGACATATTTATAAGTTACCATGTCTAAATTGGCTTCCAGGACCAACAGTTACAAAAGGTTGAAAAAGAGATACATAATATTCTTGGTCATGCAGTTGCCCAGATAACGGTATTTTATTATCATTTATAGCACAATGATTCACATGCTCGTAAACTTGCTGGTGTATTCTTTAGTTTGCTGATCTGCTGCCGTCCTTTCATCGGGAGTGGATTGTTTGACTTCTGATATAGCTCCTCCGGCACTTCACCTGTGACGAGTAAATTAATTAAATAGTTTTCTATTTAGGATTTTAGGCTTCAGGCCTCCAGGTTTCTCCTTGCTGCTTCTTGTTAATCTTCTGAGTTCTGTGCTCCTGAAGTAGGTAGTGGAAGAAGTATATTTTTCCACTTTAGGATTTTGGGATTTTGCATTTCAGGATAGTTTATTTGCCTCTCATACCCCTTTATCCTTCCAAGTTCCCAAATGTTCCAAAATCTTGAACTTGGTTGTTTGGTTATTTGGACTCTTCAGACCTCTTGATACCTTTGAGATCTTGTATACAATGAGGGAATGCTCCAAAATAAAAAATGGCTTATGGACTTGATCCTTTTTAGATTTTCATGTATTTTGGTTTCTCTGGCATCTTCAGCATTTCAAATTATGAGATTCTTAATCCCCAATTCCCGAAGACATGGACCTTCGAATTTTTATGTGCCTCAGAAGCAGGGGTACATCAGGTTTATTGGGTGCTTGCAACCTAGGAAATACCTTGATCTTCCTGAGATGTCATGTCACTTACACAACTTTGATTTCAAATTTCAGGCATTCATGGCTTCAGGCCCTTCAACTCAGCTTGTACTTCCTTCACAAATTCGCAAATCCAAATTTCTGATCTTCAAAATGTCCACATTTTTTATTTTTACTATGGCAGGAATCTGAAATCCTGAACTTCCAAATTTCAAAATTTGATAAATATAGTGATGGTCCACCACTTCACATATGTGCATCCATTTATAAGCTTGCATAGATAGCAATGCTACTATTTCCTTCACATCTTTATAAACTAATTAATAATTATTATTTCATTTCCATTGGCATGTGAGATATTTGTTTTACACAACAATAAATTTGAATAAGCTGAACAGTCTCCAGTTCCGAATTTGCAGCTTCTCATATCATTTTTGACTGTCCAGATTCCAGCTTAACAAATAGCCAACAAAATTGTTCTGCACCAATCTGTGTACAAGTTGCAAGAATTCTTCGCTGTCATGGATTCTCCTGCAACACCCCTTGAAAACAGATCAAAAGATTGCACCCTAAAAGTTAACTACAACTCAGATGTTAGGACTACTCCAATATGACTTCCACATTGGCTAACCTTGGGAATGTGTTGATAGTTGATACCACCAACAGCCATTTGGTGCAGCCTTCACCTCTCTTACATTTGAGAATGAGGATAGCTTATTCTAGATGGAACAGCACGTCTTTGTTCTTACACATCACTTTTAGCCAGGGTGTATATTTTATCCCTCTTATAAACATATTTTGTATTTTAAAACCTTTTGTAACTTTCACATCTTTTTCATTCACTTCTAGTTCTTTTCTTTTTTCTACTTTTATTGACAAGCTGCCCCCTTTTTTGGGTCCTCTAAACAGGCTATGCACTATAGTTCCATTACCAGATTTGTTGGGAAATCTTGTATGGAACAAGAGCAGTATTAAAACCTCAAGAAATCAGAAATGTAAAATCGTAGATTCTATCGACAAGATATTGAATCCTTTCAAGATTCATTGGAACAATTTTCTCTATATATTAAATCAAACCAATCTCTTACTCCGCTCCAGCAACATTCTGAGCTTACAATCAAAACTCCGAATTCTCTTCTTCTACACTGTCACAATTTTTTTTCTCTCTGTCTGCTGTCTATCATAACAATGATCTAAAGTCTAAACATCTACTTATAACAATAAAAGAGAACACTCTTAACACAACGATTGATATTTTCCTATTGCATTCTATTGCAGTTATGTATTTTTAACATCAGATTTTCCAAGATTCTCCCCCTTGATGTCAAATCCCTGTATCTGTAATTTTGTCTTCAATATTGAGTGTATTATATTTCCCAGATCCTAGTCATGATGTTTGCCAACTGTTCTTCTAACCTACAAGACTGAATTTCAACTTTCTTGTTTTGTACCCTCTCTCTTACGTATTGTTGTTTTAATTCTATATGTTTTTTCCTTGGCATGAAATATTCGATTCTTATTTAATTGTATTGCTCCATCATTGTCACAAAATATTACCGTAGGATTTCTTTGTTATTCTCGTAGATATTCCAAAGTTCTTAACCAAATTGCCTGTGTACATGTTGTAAATGCTACATACTCTGCTTCTGTACTAGATAATGCAATTGTATTATGCTTCTTTGAACTCCATGTAATCAATCCACTTCCTAATTGGTAACAATGTCCTAATGTACTCTTTCGATCATTGTATGACCCTATCCAATCTGCATGTAAATAACCAAACAACTTCAAATCTCTAATTGAAAAATAATGGATTCCACGGTCCTTTGTTCCTTTCATATACCCTAATATTATTTTTGCTAATCGTAAATCTCTTTCGAAATCAATGACACTGCAAACATAATATTCATCCATGTAGTTGTCAAGTACATTAAACTTCAAACCATACTTCTATATTTCCTTTCATCTACTTTGAGTGATCCATCTTTCACCAATTTTCTCAACGTGCAATTGATGCAATAACTCCTTTACAATCTACAATAGTAAACTTCTTCAACGTATCTAGTACATACTTAGCTTGACAAATAAAGATCTTACTATGAGATTGGCATACCTCCATACCAAGAAAATATTGCATCAATACCAAATAGGTCATTTCAAACTCTTTCATCATTGTCTCTTTGTAGTTTAATATGCTAGATTAAGTCATCAACACATAGACATACATAAATTGTTTCAATACCTTCCTTCATGAAATACAGTGTAGGTTCATTCTTGCTTCTCACATATCCATTTGCTAAAAAATATGTATTGATTCTTGAATACTATGCTCGTCAAGCTTGCTTCAAATGATAGATCGCTTTCTTCAACCTATAAACATATCCTTTCTTTTGTCTTTTCTTCAAATCCTTGTGACTGATCCACATATACTTCCTCTTCAATGTATCCATTCAAAAATGCGCTCTTCACATCTCATTGGTGTACTTTCCATCCTTTCTGTGCTGCTAATGATAATATCAATCTTATAGTGTAATGCCTTCCAAAATATGCATAGGTCTCTTCATAATCTATACCATACTTTTGAGCATATCCTTTTGCAACCAATGTAGCTTTGTATCCTTCAACAGTTCCATCATTGTTGTACTTTGTCTTTTAAATTTTGTTTCTCATTTTTGTTTGTCTTTCAGTGGCTTTACAAGCTCCCAAGTCTTCTTTCTTTCAATAACATTAATCTTTTCTTTCATTGCTTTAATCCATTCTTTCTTTTCAACCGCTTCTTCAAACATAGTAGGTTCCATCTTAATATTTGAATAAAATGGATAATTAACCACTTCGTCATCTTCATTGCTTTCTCTAGCTTGACTTCTTGTTTTGATCTAACATTAGATTTGGAGGATGAATTTGAATTACCTTCTTTGTGTAACAATGCTTGAACTTGATGTAAAACTTCAACTTTCACTTTTTTCTTCTTGATTCTAAACAATTATTTGACTTACTGTTTCTTGTTCTTTTTTCAAATGATCTTCATAGACTCCTCCTTCAACAAATATAGCATCTCTTGAAATAATGCTCTTTGGACCTTGAGGGGGATAAAACATGTAGGCTTTGTATGCTTCAATCATTGCATCCAATTTCTTTTTTTATCTCACCATTTATGTGAACATAAGCTAAGCAACCAAATATTGTGCCAGTGTAGGCTTTATCCTACACCAAACTGCATATAATGTCATATTTCTTACCACAACAGTTATCCTTCTATACATGATGTAAACATCAGTGTTAATTGCTTCCACCCAAAACATTTTGTCCATACTATTTGCTTCCAGCATGCTTCTTGCTGATTCTGTTATCATTTTGTTTTTTCCTACCACTCCATTTTGTTGTGGTGTACAGTTGTGGCATATAAAGTTTTGTTAATTATCTCTTGCTTCCACTCATTGAACAAAATTGATTAAATTCTTCTAAACAAAATTCACCTCCTCTATCTATTCTTAAACACTTTATGTATCTTCCACTTTCTTTTTCTACCATAACTTTGAACATTATGAGTGCTTCAAAAGCATCACACTTATTCTCCAAAAAATAAACTCATATGTATCTAGTAAAGTCATCAATAAATGTAAGTCAGTAAACATGTAGTAGTTCATACTTGTGCTTGCCTTCGACATAGGACCACACAAATCTGAATAAATAAGCAACCGTTAAGCCATCATGATACTAGTGATCTGACCTACGGATCATGAGTATCCAAAATTAGTTTTGTGCCAATTTGCATGATCTTTTTCCAAAGGAAGATCGCTTGAATGAAGGACCATAGTGTTGACTGTAATACTACTAATAACTGATAAAGAGTGTGAGCCTGAAAACTCTCTGAACAGTAAACTATCTATCCGATTCCTATAATATATAGGACAAATAAGCATCAAGTGCTATGTCAACTTTACTTCAATGCACTCGAGTCTACAAAATTTGCTTGTTATCTGGCATTATCCACATCCTAAGCTCATGTGAGCAGATCAAAGTACTAAATTGGAAGGATCATACTTTATGAGATGTTAGGTGTTGAAATCTAGAAATAACATTTATGATCTAGGAAATGACTACAAAATAAGGCATGTCTTATATTTTAGAGTCTTTACAAGGGGCGATCCATGTAGTGCAACTGCAGACATAAACTTTATAAACATTTTCCCTAATTATAGCATTTGTCTCACCCTTATTAAGGTTGGATTGGGGATATCAATAAAGGGCCTAAGAAGAATCAAATCATCAATAGAGATGCTTTCTATATACAGCAACTATGAGGGGTTTCTATACCAACAAGCTAGGCAATTTCTGCTCAATGTGGTTGAAGGCAATGCTCATCAAAGAGCACTAATATAAGGATGGTTATCTTAATCCAAGGAAGGATATCTGCATGCAATTGGCTATCAGAACTTTAACAAATCAACGTAGTTTCTCAGAAAATTTGCATAAATAATCTTTGTAGGTACCATCTGCTGACAACAGTGGAGTTTTAATGCACTTCATTTCCCCAGACCAAAAAGTTTCAGAAGTCTGGAATGTAAAGATAATTTAAAGTCGCAACTAGATAAAGAACTTATAGAACTTGTCTTCCAACCTAAAACACCAACAGAAAGTACTCATACAAAGGCAACACTTAAATGGAAACCTAAGTTTAATGCAATTGTTTAGTGGATTAAATTATCCTATTAGGGAAAGAATGATGGCCACCAAAAACTTCTGATCAGACTCCTCCTTCAAGGTCAGAGCCATTTTAGTCTATTGACTCCCATTGGCCAATAGTGACACACAAACGGCTCCACCATATGCCACAATCATAAAAGCATATGAAGATTATTCATGGTACCTTTGAGCCCTTGTAACAAACTATATTATTAGTACAACAAAAAGGGTTTCCTTGCCAAAACGAAGAAGGTTTATCCCTAGTACATCTAAATGGGATTAACACTACCCATGCAAAATTCCATAGAGCTTCCAACACATGCCAAAGCCATGCACACCAAATGTACTACATAAAGTTTAAATACTTGCCAATGAAATTATGCATGGAAGCCCTAATTTTAGCATTATATCTGATGATGGCAACTTATTATGAAATTGAGGGGATGTCTTTTTTAATAAATTGACATGAAACATGGGGCACATTTTTAAACATGTGGTCCATATTACCCATGTGATAGAATTACACACCTTCTCATAGAAAGTAACCTACATAATTAATTAACACATCTGGCAAGGGGTAAATCCATATTCTTGTTGCATTAATTCACTCCTACATCTAATGGACCATTTGCTCTTGAAATTTTGTGATACTAGTTCTGTTGGAACAAGTGGATCATAGCCATCCATTGTCCCAAAAGGAGTCAGACCTATAGCCAAATGCTTACTCTTACAGCAAAGAAACTCCACAAAAGGAAGATCTTCTTCCCATAAAGTTTGCCTGACAGTCATACAGGTTTGATGCATTTCTTTCATACGTTGTTGATCTTATCTGTCTGCTCAGAAGTTTCTCAATGGATCTATTTACTGAAACTCAACTGCATGCCCAAAGTTTTAAATAAGCCCTTCCACAAATGACTTAAATTTTGAATTCCTATTACTCACAAAACTTTTTGGGAGACCAAAAATAGTTAACACTTTAACAGTCCAACGGTTTCCTATGTTTTCTGCACTTTGAGTCCTTATGCATGGAATGAATTGGCCATCTAAGTTAGTCAAGCTAGTAGTAACAAGATCTGGTCATTCTATTTTACTTTTCTATGAAACATTTTAAAAACTCGTAGAAATGCTCTCCTTTTTGTTAACTGGAACTGGCAAGGGCATAAGATTTTGCCCAGCTGGAACATGTTCTGCTATATTCACATAATACGACTTATATTTGGTGATACATTGGGCTATGTCTTTCCTACCCTTGCATCAACTCAGTACCCTTTTATACAAAAGCATTCCAAATTGTCCTGATCAAAGGGATTAGTAAAAAACTAAAAAACTACACAATTGTCTTTTAATTCTAGCACTTACCATATATTGCCCATATTGCCCTTTGCCGCTCTGGTGTCATAAGCAACGTTCCTGAAAAAATAAATAAAGCAATGGATTAGTATCTTGAAATCAGCTTTCACTAGCTGACAAGCATGAAAGCCAGAAATATCCCCTACTTGCTAAGACACCTAAGTTTCTAAACTTCCTATTAGCCACTTCATTTCCCTTCTCAAAATTTTCTCAATATAAAGCTGCTGACCACACAAAATTGTTAGTTATAAGGAGGACTTAGCAAATTAGATTTCCTAGCTCAACCGGTACTCATAACTTTGTACTTGAGAATATAGACCCTTAAGTAAAAGGCCAGCCCGCTGCCTAGGTTCCTCTGCAAGGCTCCCAGTTTCCTTGTTATTTATTCACACTGGCATCCACAGACTTCTAGACCAACCTATGGATCAAACAAAACTATTTGCTCAAGGGCTTGGCAGTTAGATTTAGAATCTAGAACAAAACTCATAACTTCATAATTGCTGATATGGATCCTTAACTCAAAGGTCAAACAGGGGGACTTGCAATATACTTGTCAAGGACATTCTGATTAGACCCAGGAGCTCGAACAGGATTCATAACTCCGTACTTATGGATATGGGTTCTTAACCAAAGGATCCAAAAGTTAACTTGCAATCGACTTGCTACAGTAACAATTTCAAAATACAATTGACAATTGGTGAGAAAAAACAATCCATGCTTTGGAATATTGGATATGAAGCCTCAACCAAATAAGCACAAAGAGCCAACAATAAGGGCAGTAAGCTCGTCCACATAAAACCAAGGATGTATTTTATATCCTGATCCACAAGGCTTACCAACGGAGGGGCTAAAGCATCCTTCTTCTACACAGATAGGCATCCCTAATGTTTCCAAGTACATGAAAATTATTTAAGTGGGTTCTACATCAGGAAAAAATCATCATTTTAAACTAGAAAAATCAATTCAATAAGAAAAGAAAACTATACAAATGATGAGAAAGACTCGTTTACAGTTTAACAAGTAAGAAAAGAAAACTATACATTAGAAGAAGAATAGTACCCAAGTAGAAAGTCTTCGCATACTCGGCACATACTTCTCGGCAGCGCTCATAAGCTTCATCAAGGATCTGCAAGGTCCCAGTAGGCACCAAGTCTGACTTCACATCCAGCAACCGACTCTTTCCTTCTTTCTTCACCATGGCGGCCTGCTTCAGCACAACATCATACACTTTCTGCTCTGATGGCAGCATAGGCCTTCCTGAACCATCTGTCACCAAACCAGCGAGGTCAGGGAACCTGGTGGTCCTGGTCACATTTTCTGATGTGAAATTTGAACTGGAGATGTCCACGGCAGCTTTTACAGACAATTTCTCTCTATACTTCTTAAATTTTTTCTGTGATACAAGTTTGGTCATTACTTTTGCTCCTGCAATCCTAGATACCGCACACCCACCATGGTTGTAGTGTTGAAAACGCTCGGAGCAGCACAGTTCCTTTGAACCAGCTGCCACCCAGACCAATGCAACAGCCATTTTCTCTATAACTCTACTTCAGATAACCACAATGCAGCTGATAAACTTCTGACTTTTCACACTTCAGATACAACTACATAAAAGAACTGCTTCTAATTTTTATTGATGCAAATGTCATGAAGTCTTGGGATTGTCAAATATTGCAGTCTTCATGCTTTCCCAGAGTATAAAATCAATACCCACTTAATTTCCATCACTGTGGAACTTTCCCCACCGTTCAAATCACCTCATAACCTTCCAAAAACTGTTGTTCCCCCCAACTCTTCCACCAAGAATGAAACCACTTTTTATCCAATTATTTCAAGTTTTCATAAATCTTCATATCAGATTGATCAGCAAACATTTAATTTTCACCGTCGTAATGGACCCAAAAACATTGTGGCTGTTTCTTAAGCTAGGCCAGAACTAGCATCTAACATTGTTTCCGACGGCCATGAAGGAGACAACAAATGTTTATAATCTCTATATTATTTTTTCTGTCCTGTCCATGTCTTCCATTCATTAAGATAATTGGAGGAAAATGTTCTTTGTAGAATATCAAAATAAACCAATGAGCCAAAAATCCAATTTTTTCTTTACCATATTATTATCGATGATATATTGGTTTCTTATTTTCTTATTTTTACTGTCTTATTCATGATCTTGTATTTCTTTAAGATAATTGGGGGCAAATGTCTTTTTTGTGGAGGGATCAAAATGAATAAATGAGCAAAGATTCTATCTTTTCTTTACTATTATTGATAATATTTTTTACTTTTTATTTTATTTTTTCTAGCATCTCTTTTTATCCAATATCTACTTGTTCATTTGTCGTTGGATTGCCTCTTTTTTATCTTTTAGGTGAGTACTAGATACCCCTATCCTTAAAATATTTTCTGAAGTTTATATATTAATATATCATGCAGTTTGGAAATAGTTATGTTGGGGTAAACATTTAATAAGATTTATTATCATATTTAATATGATCGAAGTCATTTAAATCAATTGTTTTTTTGAATGTATGATGTTATCAAATTTTTTAAAAGTGATAATTTTATTTTGAATTAAAATTATATTAAGTTTTCAAAAATAAGTCTTCATTATGTATATTTGTTTGTCAAGTATTTTTATTAAATAAAATTTATAAAATTGTAATCAAATTTTAAGAGTCATTTTTTATGAACTAGATAAATAATTAAAACTTAAACAATAAATGGATTGCAAATTTTTAAATAGTTAAAAAAAAAATAGATTATTTAATTCAAAGCATGAACTATCAATTTAATTAATATTGTGATAGATGAAACATTTTTGATATATTGATAGTTTGTCATGTTGATTTGGCTTTTATTATGCTAAGAGAATCTAATTGTAGATAGGTTTTTGGCCCCAACATTTATCTCTTCTAGCTTCTTTGACAATCCTATTAATTCTTTTCAACACTTTCAACCATGATTGAATAGTGAAGGATTTATTGGCAATCTAAATTAGCTTGAGGTGTATCCTACAAAATGCAAGTGAGATTCACCATTTCAAAACTAAGTCTAGAGTAGAAGAACACAATGTCAACCTCTTGAGGATATATTAGATTAGGAAACTAGCTAGACATCTTGATCTCTAAATAGCCATAATTGTGATTTGTTTGCAAGTTTTAAAAATAATTTATTCTTACAAATTAACTCAAATGATTTGGTTACCTTCCAAGAAAGTTGATGGGCAAATAAAGTAAGTATCAAGGAGAGGATTGTGTGTGTGAGGTGTGCTTGGAAAAGGGATAGAACCAAAGGGCATGTTTAAAAGTCTCTTTCTTATTGCAAAATGGAGAGAGGATCAATTGAGAGTGAATGAAATTGATTCAACTACTAATGGAGAGCCTAGAATGTAGAAGATTCTAGGTTGTGAGTTGTGCTTAAGACTCTTTTTTGGCCCTCTAGAGGAAGGAACCCATTTTGAGTCATTTCAAAATGGTGAAGGAATGTTTCCATGTAAATTTTAGTCTCCAATCATATCGGTGTGGGGAGTATGGTATAAACAACCTTGAGTAGAAAAGTTGAGGTTCTACAACCATTCAACCACCTCCAAAACTTGAGAAAGTGCAAATGCAAAAGATATATGTTTTGAGTGGGAGAGTTAGTGGGATAGAGAAGGCAATTTAAGAGAAATATGTTAACAAGATTCGTGTGTTGAAATTCAGCTTGGATTTTTCTTGGTTATTTCAATCTTAGATTAGGAAGGTTGCACATGCCTTTGAAAGTTTGGATTCATTTTCTCAAATGAGTCTTTCCTTGTAACTATTTATTAAGAGAAAGAGGTAATTCATTCACCTCTCATGTGGTGGCATGATTATGGACAGTGTACACTACATTATTAATATTACTTTTCATCTCATTTCAATATTCAATTATAAACAACTTGATACAAAAAAAAAAAAATTATGTGTATCATGCAAATCACTAGTTTTCAACTCATGTCAATGATCAATTATAAATAATTTGATATAGAAAAATCATTTTTTATTAATGTATCATGAAGATTTAAGCATATGATTGAGGTGGTCAAGATGTAACACTTCTAACTAAGCCAACACTTTAATAAATCTTGACAACATTCTTAAAGATAATTTGGGAGTTTAGCATTTAGAATGTTCATTCAATAATCTTTAAATTACTTCAGGAAATTATAAATCTTCATCCTTAAGGAAATACATCAAGAATTTGTATAACTATGATCTTTGATCAATAACTTCTAGATGGATGAACATATTGAAAATGATATCTATAAGGGAATATAACACTCACATAAATAGTTTAGGTTAGTTTTATAAGTAATCAACTTAGATTAAAGAGTTGGGATTAATATTAAATTAAATGTATAATTTAAATAAATTAAATGAAATAGTTAGCTCAAAGTTTTTTATGGAATATGTTGTTGAAGATGTCAAGAATTTTTTTACTAATGCACTAAAAATTAAGGCTCTATCTAAATGAGTGTATCAAGATTTATGAACTAATTATATTTCACTCAAGTTCAAATATGTGCCTACAAAAGTGAACTAACACGTATATCTAGACCTAGTCCTATGAAACTAAACTAATAGAAATATGATGATATTAAATAGTTCATCTCAATATTTTGATATCTAAATCATAGCAAGGAACTAGAAATATTTATAAAAATCTTATGGGAATTGTCTAAATTGAAAAAGGTTGTGTTCTCCTATGTCATATCCCTAATCATATTGACTCAACAATGATGAACCAATATTGGATACAACAAGAAAGATTTTAATATTCCTAGGATAATGATGTGATGTTGATGAAATATTTTAATCCTTTTACAATTGAGTTGTAGATGTACTTGATAGATTCATTTTTCTCTCCTAGAGTGCTCTAAATGAATTAGAGTTATTCCTTGCATATGATACACTATCATGAAATTAAAAATATGTTACTCTTTTATTAGCTCATAAAATCTATAAGGGGAGGGAAACAAGGGCCCAAATTAAGAAATTTAAATTTAAAGGTTTAGGATTCAAATTTATGACCATTAAAATTACATGTTTAATCTCGTACCTATAAATATGAATGGAAGCGATGAGCAATTAGATGTGAGTTTTAGACTCAAAACATGGGGTGAGAGATACTGAGGGCAAGCTAGGATAAGGTTGTCTACCGAATTCCATTCAAAGTACATCATCTTGCATATGATTCAATACAAAAAAGACAACCAAATCAGCATAGATCCAAAGCATAAGGGAAAAAAGTATGGATATACAATTTTCACCATTATAATATTAATATCCTCACTATTATTAAGATACCTCCCACACATACATATTTAAATTATTTCTTATTCTTCTAAGTTATAGTATATTTTAAATTATCACATATGGAGATTTTCAAATGTATAAAACAAAGTTGAGATAAATCATCATAGATATATTTTAATTTATTTCATTGTCTTTATTTAATAAAATTTTACTTCTTAATTTTATTAAAATATTATAAACCCATGTTTATTTTTATTCCTTCCCAAGCATACCCTTCTCGTGTGCATATATCCATCAATCAAAAGAAATTATTGTTTACATATAAAAGGTATTTATGTACAAAACCTACCCAAAAATCTATGTTTAATTTTTATTCTTTCCTAGATACCACTCTTCTATTATATATCCATCCTTAATTAAAAGAAAATATTTTTAAATTATAATACTAAAGTTGTGTAATGGTAAATTTGCATATCTAGGCAAAGACGCATTTAATTTTGGGCCCTTTTTGATAGAATGGCTTAAAAAAATTGCATAAAAATAAGTGGTGGAACCTTATGCTAAGTTTGGTTCTTTCATCAATCCTATGCATCCTCATTTATTCACATCCTCATACATTTCCATATATTTTTGTCTTAGCATATTCCCATTTGTAGCCATTTATGCATATTTACCACAATTAGTAGCACATAGTTCCATGCATATGTTCCTTTCCTTAAGATCTTAATTTCCCTATTTTGGCTCAATCCTACAATTCTAAAGATCAATATGAGATACTTAGGATTGCCATGATTTTATTTTTTAAATCAATTACCAACTAAAACCCTTTTCTACTAGTCATTATTAGCCAACATAACTTACATGTGTGCATGATCAATTGATGTCTTTTTATTTAATGGAATTCAAGGAAAATATATAAGGAAAAATAATTCTAAGAATATTTATATTTAATGTTAAAATGAACATGTCTACATCATAATCATAATATATATATAGGACACTTGCATGTTTGTTTGTTATCTTCCAAATATTCCCAAGGACATAAAGATTTAATACAACAAGGGGATCAATTTGGGAGAAATTGAATCTCACAATTCAATTGATTTCCCTATTTCTAAATACAGCCTATCCTTATGTAAATATAGATATCAAATATTGAGGTGAAATTGGCTTTAGAAGTTCATATTCTGTCAAATTGATCCTACAAGTTACATGAAAATATTATGCTCCAAATCACTTATGCACCAATTGGGATCAACCCCAAGCCACCTAGATTTGACCTACAAGCAATTCAAGTCTACACAAATCCTTCAAGATAGTGATCACATAAAGGATATCAATATGAACCATTAACAAGTAGATTTTGAGAAACATTAGCATCATTTTTTATCATAATTCTCAAAGCTAGGTGCCCAATCCTTTTGCATTTACTTTTCAAAAAAGAGAAATTATACTTTTTCATTTCCTAGCTCTAATTAATTTAGATTATTTTTTCCTTATTATTAATTTTACTTAATTATCCTAGATTGACCATGTAACATGATTTAATTATTTACATTTTAGTGAACCCAAAATTTGATTACAAGAGTTTCCCCCTTGGGGTTAAATTTCCTTTAACATGTTTTTTTTGTTATATCTCATTTCTAGATCTAAGTAAGGCTTGAATCTAATTTCATATTGTTCTTTCATTGATACATCCCTATTATATAGTATCTTACTTCTACCCACATTATCAACCCTTGTTGGGGCCTTTAGGGTTTTCTTTCAAATCTTATTATTAACTAACTTTTATATTTACATCAAAACTTACCTTATTTTTATATCATTTACTTCCTTATATTAAGGTTTTGGGATTTTATTGCACAACCTTATGAACCTTAATCACCCACCTTTGAATAGTTTTTTTATTATTATGTAAATTTACAACATGGATTATCATGGTTCCTTATCCTAGATTACTATTCATTCTTATCTCACATATTTTGAGGTGTTTACACACTTTATTGCAAGTGACCCCCTTACCCTTCATTCATTCATGACTTTTTACAATAAGGATGGGATTACATTTAGCATGGAGGCCTTGTTTCATAATGTATTTACCTTTTTCCTCCTTCATGGACTTATTCATGCAACATTCCCTTCTCATTTGGATACTTTTACTTTGTTTCTTTGTGGTTCTTGTACTATTTATATCCTTCACATTTGTAGTTCTAGTGGTGTACTTGAATATAGTGAGACTTTACCTTTGAGTGCATTTCGTTCACATGACTTGATTCATGATGCATCTATTGTGATGGATATTCATCATATACCTTTACCCTCTATTATTATGTTTTTTGGTGAAAAATTATATAATGAGGGTACAATTATTTACTTACTACATATGACATTATTGTTACCTTGTGATGATATTCATTTTACATGGCATGTGGTTATGACCTATTCATATGGCTTATAATGCTTCATGCCCTATTTTTTATACTAAATCATATATGTCTAGTTCTATTCCCACTTTATATGCATTGGTTATACCACATAACTATTCTAAGACTAGGAATACATGATATGTTTACTATGATAAACTTAAGAATTCCTCAACTCAAATATCTCTTTCAGATTTGATGTTTCTTTTGAAACATATAAAAACATCTTGCAACAATATTTGGCACAAATTATTCTTCCATACAATATTAATCTCGATGATTTAATACCAATCTAAGAGCTTTCATGAATTACCCCATCCTTTTGTAGTTAAAGAATATAAAAAATTATCTATTTTAGTTAAGGATGGATATGTGATTTAAAATAGCTTTAGTAGATAATGTATCTAGTCTAAAAATATGGAAAAATAAATTTGAAGATGTTGACCAAGTTGATTATGTTAATCTTTCATAATTTGAGGTCATTATCTAAGTATTTAATAATGTGATACAAGAATATCTTGGTTTCTCACATTTTCTATTGCCCTTTGTCCCGTTATATGATGCAAATATTCCATCCGATTCCTATGGGTTTAGTGTATATTATTCTTTTAGTTCACATATTGATTCATGCTTTGGGTGTTTTCCCTTCTACACTTCATTGTAATCTCAATTTCATTCATAAAAGCAAGGGGCATGTAGTCATAACCATTGATAATCCTTACTAATTTTCACATAATTAAGACAATAATACTTTGGTTTCTCCAAATCAACTAATCACACCAATATTACCCTTAATAACCTCTCTTAATCCACCCAAATACCATTTTTATCTTGAGGATGATTAGGATTTGTTGATTGTACATCATGTGGTGAGGAACATAAATATAATGATCACGCTACCTCACTTTTAACCATAGGTCCTAAAATATATGATAAACTACCTTTGGATTCTCACTTGGATAAAAATTATGATGGTGTTTTCTCCCAGAGATCTAAGACTATTCATCATTCTAAATGTAACTTATTTTAATCTCAATTGGCTATCAATATGGCAAAGAATATTCTATTTTACAAAAAACTCCTATAAGGGAAGAAGTTTAGGTTTGAAACAAGACATAGTAGAACATATCTAACCATCTAAAAATAATAATGATACAAACTTACCATCAATCCACCTTAAGTTTATTTACACTAGTATCCTAGTGTAGGGTATTTTTATGTGATTAATAATGATACAAACTTACCATCAACCCGCCTTAAGTTTATTTACACTAGTATCCTATTATATGGTATTTTTATGTGATTAATAATGATATAAATTTGCCATCAATCTGCCTTAAGTTTATTGGTTAAGTTGTAAAAAACAAATGTAGTGTATTTTCCTTAATTTCTGGTTTTTTAATTTAAAAAATCAATTTAAATTAACAAATATATATTACAAATTGAATTAGTTTATTCACGAATGAATCTCTATTGGTTAATGCTATCTTCCCTTTACCTTGAAATATCTTGATCTCATATCTTTCATCTAGTTCCATCTTGCAATTAATCGGTCTTTAAGGTGACTTTCCATCAAGGTTATATGTGTAATGGAGTGTACATCTTTGACTTATGTTAGGAAATTATGATATTGATCAAATAATTTCCTACATAACCCTATGAGATAAAATCATGCATACAAGGTTACAAAATAACCATAATGAAGAGATCAAATACATACTATAATATTACACTGTAAATTATAACCTAGGAAAATCCTCATGAGATAAAATACTAGCCTCCAAAAGCACCCACACTTAATGTACTATTCAAAAATCAAATATTACAATATACACATACTCTCTATGAATAATTTTGAAACGTCGGGCTCATCCAATGCATCATCCATGTGTCCAAGAATAATGGGCAACCATGCAACCACACATCCCATGTCATGCTTCACATATGAACTCTAAAAGAGAGCCTAATACAAATGACAACCAATCCAAATACTAAATATGTGCTTGCTTTTATAGAATAAAGCTCACACAAAACCACCAAGTTTTATTGGAAAAATAATGTGTCTCGATACCATGAGAGCATAAAATCATTAACCCCAACATTTAATTTTTGGTGTTGATTCCCAATTTTATTTTTTCAATGTGTAACCCACACATTAAATATCTAAATAATGTTACAATACTGTACAAGCGGACCCAAATAAATATTTATTTTAGATAATTCAAATAATTATTTTCTTATGCAAGGTGTACATCATAATTTTTCCAAACATTCTCCCACTTGTTATATACATTACACAAGATTCAATAAATGAAACACATCATCATAACTAACAATGAAACCACATGAATCCCTAGAATTCTCTTGTTCTTTATCAAGATACTTGCAATAAAATCTAAGTTGATCATCATCTCAAGAAAACACTCCTTTCATCACCCAAAATTCCACCTATGGAAGAAAAGGAACAAGCCAAGGTAAAGATGCACAAATCCAAATAACGCAAGCATCAAATCCAAGTGATAACGAAGGCTCAAAGCTACTACCAAGGAAAAAAGAAACATTACTAAAAATAGAAACCATAAAAAAATTAATCCATTCAATCATCCATACCTCCAAAGGTATTGAAAACCATTAGTATAACTTATGTCAAAAACATATCCAACGTATAAACTATAATGGAAAGCTCCATGTATAAAACCTATTAATGAAGACCATGCGCATCCATGAACTCACACTACGTGGGTAATTTCATATCTAAAAATAGATCAATGCATACCAAGTCTTCCAATAAACTTTCAAACCAAGGTGCAACTAATAATCAAAACCATATAATTAGAAATAACAATCATAATGATCCACAAGTGTAACAAAAACTATTACATAATACTTTACAACTAGTCACCATAACTCTCCCGAGTTTACCACACTAACCCATGTGAACATGAACATCTAGGAAGTAGCCATAGAAAGAAGAGAGAAAACATAAATCATATTACATAACATATCCTTCTACCAACACCTAGAAGTGTTAAGTTGTGCCAAGTAAAATCTCCTTCATAACCCTAATGAAAATCCTTATGATACCCAAATATTTAATCTCGTAGATCAAAAAAAACATGTGTATCTCATATAACCAACATGGATGTAAACCTCTCTAACCAAGGAAGATCAACTCATATCCATTCATAAAACTAGGAAATTAGACTAATAACATCTCTTAAACTCCTCATAAATGACATCATAAATCAAACTCATATGCACAAGGAGATAAACATGTCAAACACTCTTTAAATGAACCCTCTAGAACTAACAACCATAACACAAGATCCATATCCATGAGAAGATAAAGCATAACATATAATGCATTTGAAAAAAAGGTAGGCTACTGGATGATTATCCATTGAGTTGACCAACGGAGGGTAATGAGCTTTCTCCTCTATGATCCACCGAGCCACAATGACTATCTCGGAGAATAATATCCTCTAAGGTATATCACGAACTCACATCCATATGCAAGTGAATGTTCCTTATACTTTTTGTTGAACCCTCATCAAAGAGTAACTATCTCAACAAATGTATCTAAAATTAAGAGAACTTCAGCCTCACCTAAGTCTCCAAGTATCCACAAGAACCTAGAACTGATCAATCCATACTAAGATCCAAATGAAACACCACACTCTCATGAATCTCACAAGAACGTGACCAATGTACTCAATACCAAGATCTAACTAAACATATCACTACCAAAAATCTAACTATAGAATCAAGAACACACCACAATGCCATGATCTAGCATCCCCTCCTATGAGATCACATGCTCAAATGAACATATCTTTCTCTTAAGAGAACCTATATCATGTCAATAATCTAGTTTGCATGATCAATATTCCACCATGGTACAACACCAAGCATCCTTTCAACCAAGGATCCCCTATCAAAACTACCTATTTAGGAATTGATACCTCGACTAAATATTCCAAGAGTCTTCCATGGCTAATCAAGATGTCAAAGAATTCTAACTATGTATAAGAATCATGATCTAAGAATTTTTCTATGAAATACACAACCATCATCTAGAAGATAATCAATCGCCAAATGATGAATCCACATAACTACTAAAGATCCCAATAAATCATGATATCAATATATCCATGGTATTGTGAAAAATATCCTAAATGAAGATCACCCATAGTTCACACACACTCAAGTGCAATACCAATAGCTATAGAGAATAAATTAAAACCAATACCTCCAAGGTCCAAGAAGATAAACCACCACCAAAACATCATTGTCAAAGCTCCCACCAATTTGTGTAACTAAGATATCCATGACATCATGACAAATAACTATGCTACTATTCCTAATAATCAACTATTTAGACACTAATCGTCCATCATCTCATCCCAATGCAACATACCAATGCACAAATTACCACATTCAAGGAAAACTAATTGAGTCTACATCAACATTGAAAAGACTAGGGGATGTAGACAATCCACATCTAAATCATTGTACTATGAAAAATAGGTGGCCAACCCACAAAATTACATTATTTATCAATCCCAAATAAATGCAACATGAAAACTCACCATCACATTAGTAACATGTAAACTGAGATAACAAAAAAGATAACTTGTAGGTATCAAGACTCAAACACTAGATTGCTTATGAATTTGATTTTACAAGAAAATCCACAATTGAGTAACCATAGTCAATGAATCAAATAAGAATTCAAGAGATAAGATTAACCTCCTAACATTGAACCATACCATCACATGTAATCATGAATCAATCAAATAATACAACCCAATCTAATGAAACACATATATAACCATGTCGCATCGATACTCAAACATACATGAATATCCATAACACCATAATCATCACCAGTTTTGTACTTGTACTCAAATCTCATTAAACTAAGACTCTTAGTCTCGTACACATATCAATCATGTCCTCAAACTAGATGACAACATGTGTACTTGTCTCCATCAAATTACATACTTTTAAAATAATTGTAAACTATATTATGAGGCACCAAATATGATAACCTACTATACCATCATATTGGTCTCACAAAAACATGCAATCCCATAATTTTTTTCTACCAATTTGTTTGAATGCTCACATAACACACCCAAAATCTCAAGCTCCTACAAGTGCTCAAACAAGTACATAAACCTCTATCTACTCATCCAAATTAAAAACAACACTTGATCCACTAGGTAGTACACTACAAATTATCTCTATCACCTATTTAAAATATAAAATTTGATTCAATACGAAAAATATATGACTTTTTAACCATTCTAAAGAAATGTCATATTCAAGCACCAAAGTTTGATACAAATAGAAAAATACAAAATCCAAACCAATACTACTCTATAGTGCTTGGGGTGAAATGTTTGACATCTATAAGAACTTAGAAATTTGATATTGTGGGTGAAATTTATGTCCCATGGAAGAAAAAACTCTCAAAGGATAGAAGGGGGCCAAAATGACCATTTATATATAATGATGTCATGTTGATATCATCCTACATCATTCATTAGTGGGTTGGTGGTGTGACACTCAAATGGGGCATTGGTGGTAGGATTGGCAATGGACCCAAAATGAAATTCAAATAAAGTTTCATTTTAATTTTTAAAATGAGTTTTAATCTTGTAGGGTTGTAACTGGGCTCACCTGATTGAGGGTTGAGACTGAGGGCTTAGCTTTCCGACCTTGACCCTGATAGCTCAGGGCTAATTAGAATATAGTAGGGGCTAATACCTTTATATTGTTTAGTAACCTACCACTGTGCAACAATCGCCAAAGGTTATAGGTGATATAGGGGTCTACAAACCTTGTACTACCTCTCATTTTATTTTTTATCTTTAAAACTATTATGCATGAATATTTTAATTTATTTTTATAAAAAACTACAATACAAAATATGACTTTATTATCATATGATCACATAAGGGGGGGACATATTTTTCTATATTAGGCCATGTTGGATAAAATATATCAAATTTTATGTCAGTATTCTTGTCTCAAGCCTCTTGAATCTAATGGTTAGGTTCATGTTATTCTAGGAGGTTATATCTATCACTTCCTCTACAAAATCCTCGTGGTGAATACCCAAAAGAAACCATTTTTACCAAGTCTTTTTCAAACCCTAGATTTATAAAAATGACCACAAATATGCAAACCCTAAACCTACAACTATCACAACTTTCTCAACACATCTTATACCTTGAAATTTCTAAAATATCTCCAATATTTCCATGACCTCAACTTTGCATCAAATCTACTCAAACAAGGGTTTAAGTAAAAATAAGGATCTCTCACCTCCCTTAACCACAAACTTAATGTTTGTACCACTTGTAAGGAAATTATCAAGTTAATCAAAGCATTGCATACCTAATCTTATGAGGGAAAAACTTGCATACAATTGTACAAAATAGCCATAATGTAAATATTACAGACATACCACAATATTTATGCTAGGAAAACCATCATGAGGGAAAAAAATGACCTCCAAAATATCCAAACTCAATGTATTATTCAACAATGGAACATCACAATACACTCACCAATTCTCCATGAATACTTTTGAAACATCAAGCTCCTCCAATGCATCCTCCATGTTTCTAAGCATAATGGGTAACCATACAACCACACGTCACATACCATGCTTCACATATGTACTATACAAGAGAGCTCAGTACAAATGAAAACCAAACCAACTGCTAAACATGTCCTTGCTTCTATAGAATCAAGCTCAAACAATACTACCAATTGGTACTAACAAAACCATGAGAGTATAAAACCATTAACCCCAACATTTAGTTTTTCGTACTAAGTTTTTCCAATATTATATATTTTTCCAATGTGCAAACCACACATAAAATATCTAACCAATATTACAATACAACTTTATAAGTGAAAATATTTAATGTGGCTAAACACATTTCCTAAGGTGCGCCACAAATACATATTTATTCTATATAGTTAAAATAATTATTTTCTTGTGTAAAGCATACAACCTATTATCCAACAACTTAGTAATCCTCTCAAATGTAGAGTACATACCACATGGAATACATGTCACTCAGGATTTCCTCTTGTTGTTTTACCCTTACCTTCTTGAGTTCATATTAACATGTATTCCACATGTCATGTTAACACTAGTTAACATTGCATGTGGCACTGACACCTACAGGCACATGTTTTAGCTTTATACAATGATGCTTATAAGAAACCCATGGTTATATTTTTGTTGAGTTTTCTCCATGGTAAAATGGGCATTACACCTATATTGAGACTTTTTATAGTGTATTATACTAGACAAAGACTCATCACTATACCTAGATGTATTTTGATCACAAGTACATAGTCATGCTTGAAGTGTCATACCACATTATTATCACTACACTAGGTGGAGAATTTTACCACTTTCTACGTAGTCAAAAATTTTAACTATACTCTCTCTCTCTCTTCTCATTTTTTAAGACACTTAAAACCAAAAAAATATGGTTTCACTTGTGTGATAGAAACTATTCAGTATATATATTTTCTTTGTTTCATAGGTTATTATGGAGCACTTGAACCAAAGAGAAAAACCCACAAAGAATTCAAGATGGGTCCATTACTTTGCATGGAACCTATATCCTTTTATGTTTGAATTTTTAATTTTTGTGCATGGCTGAGAATGTTAATTTAATTTCAAATATATGTTCATTTAAGAATTCACATGCACCTCAAAGTAAGGAAAATGTAATCGTGAAATTTGCATACATGAGTTTTTTTATTTAGTTTTGGAGTCATTCTGACATAATGACTTGATATAATTACATAGTGATGAGTGACACACTCTTGTGCTAAGTTTGATTCCTTCCCTGATCCCTATCCATCCTCATTTATTCACACTCTCACGTGTTCCTATATATTTGACCTTATCTCATCTCCTTTTGCACCTATTTCTATATATTTAACATGATTAGTTGTGCATGCTTCTTCCCTACATCAAGATCTTTATTTCCCTATTCCAAGTCAATCTTGTGGTGTTGAATATCAATCTCAGGCCACTCAAGGTTGAACCCAAATTCAAATGATCATCTCTTGTCATATTCCACTAATTGTTGTGATTTGACTTGGTATTTGTTTGAATGGCTAATTGTTATGTCTTGGTATTTAAAGGCATTCAATATGCAATTAATTCATAAGGCAGTAACAAGGAGAAATAATTGTAGGACAATTGTATTTAAAGCTTAAAATGAACACATTTACATCATGATCAAAACAAGCATATAGGCTACTGGCATGCTTGTATATTGTCTTCCAAACATTCATCCAAGGCCATAAAATTAGTTTGATAAGGGAAGTCGATCCTTACAATTTGACAACTTTTGCTAAGGAATTTCCAAATATCACATGTCCTTGCACAAGTTCAAATATTAAAGATTGAGACAAGGCTAGTCTTAGAAGTTTGTAGCTTTCCATACCAATCTCATAAGTTACAAGATAATTTCACACACTAAATCACTTTTGCACCACTCAAGATTGATCCAAAGCCACTCAAATTTGACCTATAGAGAATTCTAGGCCTACTTTTAGCTTGAGAGATCAAGCACACTGAGATGAAAATTTTTACACCATTAGCAAGTGAATTTTACATGACATCAACACCATTCTTCATCTTAGTTTTCAAAGTTAAATACACTATCCTTTTACGTATAATTTCCAAAAGACAAGAGATACAATATTGTAGAGTTCCTACCAAAAATTGTTAGAATGATCTTATTCTGACAACACTACCTTAAAGATAGATTAAAAGTGACTATCGAAAGTTTTCCAATATTACTTTCTCCTTGTGTTAAATGAACACTATCCTTATTTAGGTTGAGACAATCTAATAAGAAAAGAACTGCTCCAATTACTATCAATAATTGGCATATTACCTCTAAGAAGTAGAGGGCAATGCCAAAGTCTCCAAGGTTCACTAACTTTCAAGGACAAATATGGTCTAAAGTGAAAAAATGCATAATTTCTTGCCATATAAATCATACAATTCATAGAAGTGACTTGTTTAGCACGAATTCATCCATGTAAAGAGATTGATTTCTTTATGAAGTTTATTTTGTAATAAACTTTCCACTTTCCAAAGAGTGATTGGATGACTACATTATCACCAACAACAATGGAAAAAGGTCTTTTATAAGGTCAATTATTTAACTAGACCTTTCAAAAACTAACATGGATTCCACGTGGATTTCCTTCTTTATGTCCCACAATGAGATTTTGTTTTTAGTGCCAAATTCAATATAATTTGGGTCGGCCATCTCAAGTGTTTTGTCGGTGAAAAAGTGTAATATTATTTTATTATTATAATTATTCCTCCTATTGTAAGTGCTCCCTATGTAGGTAATGATCTCATTATTTCAATGGAGGAAAAAAAAGTTACACGTGTCGATGTATAAAGACCAGTCCAACATTATTTGGACCACCTTTTTAGTCTCCTATTCCACAAGCATATTCCTCAGCAGGTTCGTGCATGGAAAAGTTAAGTCTTTAAATTATTTAAAAATCTTTTTTTTTTTTATATAGTTTTTTTGGTTCTGATTTGGACAGGCTAACTTCCATTTATTGGAGCCATGTGTTTGTTTTCTTTCTCACTTTGTTTTCATTATTTATATATTTTAATTTGGTTTTAATATGTTTTTTTTTTTAATTATTTATTTTTATATATTGATATTATATTTGAATAGTGCAATTAAACCTTTTATTATCTTTCTTTTTGGGTTGATGATATCTTTCTTTTTTTTCTTTGGCATGACGTTTTGTGTATAATAATCTTTTCATTTTATATATTTATTGACCACTTTCTAATATTGGTATATTTTTAAAATTTTAATTGATATAAATATAATATAGATATATTAAATTTATTTTGAAATTATTTTATTTATTAGACAGATATGTACATTTCAATTATCAAGGAATATTATATCATGATTGTGTAAAAATCAATTAAAAGCTCCTTTTTTAAAATTTGAAAGTCATAATATTAATACTAATAGATATTGTAGATATCTTAAATACATCTATTTCAAAAACATTGAGAAATATTAGTTTTGATCTATTTCATTTCTTTAAAGAGTTCTTTTATTTTACTTTAGAACTATTTTACATACTATGTACATATGTGAATACATAAATTTTACTTTATTTTAATTGATGAGCTATTTTATTTTTCAATCTAAGTAATGCAATAAATCATAAAAATTGTTGCCAAATTTTATTTTATTTTCTATATAAATATCATTTTCAACATCTATCTAAAATACTTAATACATTCATAAGAAGAAATATAGATGTTATTTATTTGAATATTTACTCGAGAATTAGTAGTGTTATAAGATATATGTGGAACCATCAATTTTTTAATTTTGGTTCAGGTGGGAATAGGTGATGACACCTTGGGAGGGGATGCAAGTGGTCTCCCCTTCTTCTTGTGTTATAGTTGGCAAGACTTTGGTTGGTATGCCAATGGGTAGGTTGAGAAAAATAGCTTGATGTGGTCAAATCCACAAACTTTGATGACATGTTAATGTGGTAACTAAGCTTTACAACTTGTGGAATGCTCCTATTTTTTTAGAAAATTTGATGGCCCAAATTTGAAGTTGTTAGACTATCAAGTGAAGTCTATTATCATAAAGATGGATAATACACTTATTGGTAAGTTCTTTCATTTGAACATCAATATTGTTAGAAAATGGGCTCTTAAGAAATGTAAGCTCAAAGGTCATGTGTTGGTTAGTGCCTTGTCTATTGACATGTTTTTGTTTAGGTTTTGCCTTTGGGAAGATCTCCTAAAGCTATGTTGGGAGGACTCTAGTTGTATGACAAAATTAGTCTTTCACTTTGTAGATGGAAGCTAGGTTTTGATCCAAAAGATGATCTAATGATGGTTACCCTTGTTTGGGTATGCATCTTGGTCTTCCTTTCAATTTTTGGGATGAGGAGGTGTTTATTTTGATTGTTAAATTTTTGGGACACTTTCTGACTTTGGATAAAGTCACTAAAGAAAAAAATAGGCTTATTTTTTCTCAATTCTCTGTGAGTGCAAAATCAGTAAAATTCTCTTGACCCCTATTATATTGGAATCCAAAATAGGTAAATGGATTCAACCCATTCTTTATGAAAATGTCAAATTGTTTTTCCAAAAGTGCTCTTGTGGAGGCTACCTTATTAATGAATATCCTAATAAATCTCAAAAAAATGAAAAAGAGAATAAAGAAAAAAATAAAATGGTGCTTGAACAACAATCTCTAAGAGAATCATATAAGTATCCTTTTGAAAAGGAGTTATTTAAAATTCTTAATTCCCCTTCTAATATGAGTAAGGTGAATAATGAGAAGGAGACTACCACACTTGTTGGTGCAGGGGTGGTTGGTAAGGGTAGTATAATACCTCAACCTATTTTCTCACAAGAATTAGAATATTCTCTTCAAAAAATCATGGTTGATAGTAAACAACATATGAACAACATCAAGTCATTACAAAAAGGGATTCATGATAATTTGTAGAAAGATATAAGTGATGGCATATGTGTCAACACATGTTTGATAGGGTTTAGTACCTTTAATGGTCAAAATGACGAATTACTTAGCACGCACAAGGGAATTATTAATGCCCACCCTCCAAATTTGATGGAAAATAATATGGGAGTATGAAAGTGCAACAAATAGAACAAAGAATGGAGGAGGACAAGATTTTATCTAGTCATGTAGTTATCAAATATAATTCACTTTTTGAAGAAGGTATGAAATTTAATTAATCTAACATTACTAGTCACAAGAAAAATGTGTCTTTAGATCTTAGGATGTTAAGGGGAAGAAGGCAGTAAAAGAAGATTTTGATTCCTCTTTGAAGGAAATCCTAGATAGTCTTGGCGGTCAGTCTGTTGAGGAGGAGGATTCCAACAATGAGGAAATGCAAGAGGATTCACAACAAGAAGAGATTCAGGAAGCTAATGAAGATAATGTTAGGGATATGGATAACGAAAATGCAGCTAAGGACCCGAAGGTGATGGAAATCAAAAACCCTAGTGAAGAGAATTTCACAGGTTTTGACACTAATAGAATTAGAAGAGTGGAGGAGAGGTTGGAACTGATGGAAAAAATGATACAAGTGGATGATAAGGAAAGAAAATTCTAGGCCCTTGAAAAGGCTGTGAAGAGTTTGTGCACTGTGATGGATGCTATTATGAAAAAGGTAGTTATGGCTACGGTTTCAAGTCAAGGCAAAATCAAGAAGTAGCAGAGGAAAAAGGTGATGGAGGGCGAAGAGGATTTATCAGGAAAGATGGAGCCTAAGGAGAAGGTTAGAGACATTATCGAATACCTGCTAAAAGCTTGGAGTTTGATCGAGGATGCTTAGTCCTTGGTCGTTGTTTTTCTTTTTTGTCTCTTCTTGTTATGGTTTTATGTGCTACTCTTGGTGGTTTTAAGACTATTACTGATTGGTGGTGCCTAGACTATCATATGTTTAGATATATTTTTGTTAATAGTTTTAGTTTTTACAGGGACACTACTTTAAGGTTATTCGGTTATAACCTGTTCTACTGGTGGGATTTCAAGAAAAAACTACTCAGATGTTTTTGCTATGACTGAAAGGGCTATAATGTTTGATCGGGAGGGTATTAATTAAGTTTTTGATTGTTGGGTAGGGGAAGTGTCTCTCAGGGATGCTTCCTCTTAGTGTTGTTTTGAATAGTTGTTGTTATTTATGATATTGTACTAATCTGTAAGGGTTAGGGCCCTTTCCCTACCTACTCAATCAAAAACATTGCTAGTTAAATATGTTTGATGACTTTATTAGGTAAGGGAAAGAGCCATACTAAGAATGAGGTTAGAAAATTGATAGATGTTGGGGTGGAACATAAATAGGAAGACCATCTCAAAGGAAAATTAAATTTAGAGAAATTGCTAAAGAATAACAAGTGGAAGGTAAAAGACCCTATTGTCCTCAATTTTTGACATGACAAAAATTGAAGCAACCTACCCAAAAATTTGAATTTTTTCTCTCTAAGGCACATTTTACGAGGTGTTGAGGTTAGAAAACTTCAGGTTTCAATTGATGATCCCCTTGGGCATCCTTTCATCAGCTTCCCTTTTCATTTTTGTCAAATTTTGAGTCTTTTTTCTTGTCTTTTTGGTCAAATTCGGGTTTTTTAGGTAGCTCAGCAGAATAGGGAATTTCAAGCCTAAAAGAAAAATTGCTAAAGTCATGAAAAGGTCTGAAATTGCTTAAGTGAGGAAAAAACCCGAAATTGCTTAAGTGAGGAAAAAACCCGAAATTGCTTAAGTGGCCTAAAAGTTCCGATTTTTGTCAAAGTGAAAATTGTCAAGAGAGCTAAAAAGTCTGAAATTGCTTAAGTAGTTAAAAAAACCCTCATTTTGTCAAAATGAAAATTGTTATAAGAGCTAAAATGTCCGATTTTATCCATTTGACAAAAAATAAAGTTGCTGAGTGAACTAGAAAACCCGATTTTGGTTATTTTTGATTGTTGCTTGGCTTGGAAAACCCGATTTGGAGAGTTTGCTCAAATTTTCAAGAGGAGTTTGTGTTCAAGTTCGATTCCTTTCCTCTTTTTGTGGAGCTTTCCTAAAATCTGCAACTAGAATTGCGCCCTCAGCTTGAATATTTAGGCTCTCGTTGTTGAAGAAAATACGAGTTATCTAGGGTTCTTCTTCTTCATTCTGTGTTTCAACTTCTTTTTTCAGGTATGGTTTCTTTTTCCTTATCTTTTATTGTTTTCTTGTCTTTGCAAATTGTGTATTGAAGGGTGAAGACATTTTTTTTATTTTGTTGTTTTGAGTCTTTTCTTATGCCATTTTAGAGTTTTCGTTTTAGAGCGTCTCTTCTTGGCCAAAACGCGCTTGCATAATCTGTCAAACCTGAATGATATAAGGAAAATGTTTTACTTCACGAAAACACGTTTTGTCGAGTATGTTCTTCACGTTTTTCATAAAAACGTGTTTCTCCAAACAAAACCACGATTTTGTTTAAGCACATCCCTTCTATGGAATCCTATCTTTATCGTTTGCGCCTCTTACAAGGTCTTTAAATGAGGGTTATCAGCTAAAAGCATCTTTTATACCCATGTTCTTCATGCTTAAATCTTTAAAGATACCTTGTTGCCTGAAAACGCGTTTTTATTTTACAAATGAGGTCTTTCATTAAAAACATCTCTATAAGGAAATCTGAGTTTCTTCAAAAGATGTCATTCAAAAGAAGTATGGAGTATCACTTCAAGGAAACATGTTTTTACAGAACGTCTTTTTCAGCTGAATTAGAGTCAAGTCCTCATTTTCTTCAACCTCATTGTTCAATGGGATATCTAAAAATAGCTAAAGCGTATTCACTCTTTTCATTTTCCCTTGTTTTCATTCTCCATTCTCCATTTCCGTTTTCCTTCACTAAATCCACCTCTTTCATTTCGCCATATCCCATTTAAATTCATTTCCCTCAAACCTTCATTATCATTTTCCGCAAAATATTCCTTAGCTCAAATTCGGGTTTTTAGCGTTAAATAGCAAGTCGGGGTTTATTATGAGAATTGCAATTGTTGAAGTTGCAAAAAAGAAAATTGCTAAATGTTCTAAAAATCCCGATTGCACTTTATAGAGTTGCTGAAGACACTCAAAAACCCGAAATGCTCCAAAAAGCCCAAAAGTTGAACTTTTTGACTTGACTTCAAATTCAAGTTAGAAAATCTTTTTGGCTTGTTGTTCCAAAAGGACAAAACATTGTTTTCAGTCGCAATCACTCCGCCAAGATCCAAATCAATCTTTACCATTCATTCTCCATCATCATTCAGAAAGCAATTTCATTGCCCTAGGGTTTGAGCCTTGTTGTTAATGGCTACTATGTCTTCACATGTTGATGCTGATGATGTTCTGACCTTATGGGGTTTTCACCGCAGCCTTGCAGATTCTTGTTCAATGATAGACAAATCGACTTCTCCAACAAACAAGAAGATGAAATACAAATTTGATAAGTATCAGAATGAGATTTCTCCATCTCATGTGGTCTCAAACATAGATGAGATCAAGGACACAGAAATTGGGGATGTTGACATGTCCGAGTTTCTCAAAAGGGCAGAGAAATCAACTTCCCACGATATGCAGTTGTTGTTGAGAAGTCATATTCACCTAGTGTCTACTTTTCTTGTTGCTGCCCTCGAGTCAGAATTCATTCTTGCATGTGCATCCCACTTTGACAATGAATCTAGAACCATCAAGGACGATGATGGCAATGTGGTTATCAGACTTGATCCTGAAACTATCAACACAATCTTCAGAGTTCCTGATGCTCCTACATATTCAGAGATCACAGTGAAGAGTGCTCATAATCATTTTGAGCAGAAAAAGAATGATTGTATCAAGCATATCAATCATAGACGGCTTCTCAAATCATGACCTTGTGTAACCCAAATACCCAAATTGTATCGATCTGATTTTAAAGAAGAAATTAATGATATGATCACTCTCTTGAGCAGAATAGTGGGGTTAAAATTTTCCAATATATTTGAAAGATGGATGTATAAATTCATCGTGGTTATCAGGAAAGCACAGTACCCAATCTTTTGGGGTGAAATAATTAGTGACAATTTGTGTGAACAACTTGCACAGGTTCCAACCACACTCACCTTCTACATGAACTCATATCTGGTTTATATAGCAGCTTCATTGAGGCAATTTCCAGGCCTTTCTACTAGAGGTGATAGATCATTAGTTCCTGTATGGGAGTATTATGATCAGCTGACTTTAAGACAAAGTCAGGTGCATTATAGAAGAGTTCAAGATGCTTTCTTTGGTCATATCATGTGTTTATTTGACAAAGCATTGGAAAACAATAGGGTATCCGAGGCTGCTTGGAGAAAATTAAATGAGTATGGTTGCCTGTTTCTTCAATTCCCTACCTTCACTTATATGAGAGTTGGTTGTTTTGAGGACCAGCCTTATATGCTTCCAAGGTATTCAACGGATAAGATCATTTTGATGGAGCTGGGAAGGCAGTTGATGATAGTACATGCACGTCAAGCTACACAACATAAGACTGAAGTCAATATTTCATCACATAATCCATTGATAATTGGGAGGTATTCTTTGACAACTTCCTCAAGGGCAAAAGCAATGGAAGCTGAACTTCAAGAAATAAAGTTGAAGAAATTCCAGGCCAGAATGGAATTTGACTACAGAAGAGTGAAAGACAAAATTAAAAGAGCCTTCACTCATGTGCACTGTATTGAAGACATTTGGGCAGACTTCTATACAGAAAAAGATATCTATAAAATGGATTACTGCAGGCTCACGGTGGAGCAAGTTGTTGATCTTAATCTGACCTTTGTTCCAGAAGGAGTAATTGATGATGGGCAAATTTTAGATCTTGAATATGAAGAGCAAGAGGTAGCTAATGCTCCCATTCCTGCAATCCAGTGGTCTCAAAAGGAATCTACCTCTATTTTTGATAGATTTCAATCAGTCTTAGAAAATACCAACACTTGGCTCAAAAGAGTAGGTGTTAAGACTATAAAAATCAGAATCGGAGCTGAAAATGATTCAACTGGACCCAAAAGATTGAAGTCAGAGATTAGAGACGAATCAAAAGAAGGAGCTTCTTCTTCAGGCACCAAAATTAAGTTGAGAGTAAACCGGGTTGTAAAGGAACCATTGGAAAAGGAAACATTGAAGGGGAAAGAAGTTCAGGAAACGCAGATTCAAGTTTTGGATCAGCAAGAAGAGGAGGTTCTTGAAACCTCTACTATTCTAAGTGAAATGTCTCCTCATGTTGAAGCCCTAATACCTATTTCAACAATTTCTCCTATTTCTCCCTTTGATAGTGATGTTGATTCTTTCTCCACAGTATTCGTTTCTCCCATCCCACCTTCAGAAGTTATTCATCACTTCTCAGCTACATCAATAATGAATACACCTGTGAGAAGCTTGCATGACAACTTGGAGAATGTATTTGATACAAATCCAATCTTTTTGATAATATTTGAAATAACTCTCCCAGAGATAGATACATCAGCAGCAAGCTTTGATTGTTTCATGGCTGATCCTAGTCATAATTTGTCTTCTGAGCAAACTATGGTTGCTATACAAACTGAGGCACCTCCTAGAATTTCAATTGTGACACAGACTGAACCCATTTCTACGTAGACTGCAATTGTTGTTTCAGAGGTAAGAACCTTGGATCTCCCTCCATGGTTAAACTCGGTTGCTCCAAAGAGGAAGAAACAAGCAGCCTCTCCTAATGTGTTTGATTTCCAAAAATTGAAGAAATCCAAACCAATGGTTGCAAAGAAGGCGAAGACAGTCTCGCAAGTGTTTATTGACAGCAATAAGATGAAGTATGTTGAGATAGCAAAGCCTCTTGTCGACAAGCCACATGAAGAGATGCAGGTGTCCAATTACAGATTCACTAGGGTGGAATTGGGAAAGCAAACTCATGCTAATGTGATGCAAGATGCCCAGAGTTCAGTGACAATTTTGGCACAAAACTACAATGAACTTCTAGCCAAAAAGGAGAAGCTCAAAGAGGAAAATGAACAACTTGTTTCAGTTATTCAAAGGATTATTGGGTCATCAGAAACAGTTGGTTCACCATCTTTGTTTGCTCCTAGGGAATCAGTCAGGCAATTAGAAAAAATTGCGCAAAAAGCTAAAGCAGTTGATTCCTGGACAACCCAACTAATTGATCAAGGGATACCAATGGTTGAAAAGGCATTGAAGAATTTAAATACTGTCAAAGCAGCAAGATTCAAAATGAATCAAACTCTGGAAGATTTTCAGCAAAGTCTACATTCTCTTGAGAAAGACTTAAAACTCTGGCATGAGATTGATCGAGTGAAGCTGGAAATTCTATGCAGCAACTCAGTAATTTCAAAAAGGGAAAAATACATAGAATTTGAGGAACTTATGAAAAACAAGTCATTAGTTATTCAAGATCTTATCAAAAATGTCCAGGCTGCCCTTGAGATGAGTGTTGAAGTTGAACATGACATACTTTCAGATTTCGAGAAAATCCCTTGCAAGGTGTTGAGTCATGAAGGAGAATTGCTTGCAGCTAGTGATGTTGTTTCTCAGATTACTGTAAATCTTCACCAAGAGCTAGATTCAGATCAGTTTTCTATGGATGTTATTCATAAATTTGTCAATCATCAGCTGGTATTTAACAAGATGCAAGTTGCTTTCAAAGAGCATAGAGAGGCGATAATCAGATACTATGATGTTATCATAAAGACTGTTGTCATTGCCAGAAATACACTTGGTCCCGATCCTGATGAGTTGCAGGGAATTATCAGCAAGTTTCTATCTTTCAAAGCTAGGAACGAGACAAAATGAAAACATTAGGTTGTTTTATGTTTTTTTACTTTCAACAAAATATATGTAAAAACAAATTTTGCAATCGCAAGTGTTCTTTTCTTGCAATTTTGGGAATTGTGATTACATGTAAATTCTTACAAGACAAATCACAATTTGGATTGTAATTTTGAATAAGTCAATTGCAATTAGTTAGTAGTTGAGAGATTTTCTCAAGTTGGTTGAGATCCTCCCACCTTTTTCTCAAGGTCTCTCTCCTATAAATACTTGAGGAGGTCCTTTGTAATTTATATCTCTTTTGGCAATAGAGAAAACTCTGCAGAAATTTACAGCAAAAAGACTTTGAGCTTTGTATGTGTGAACTTAATTTTTAAGTGGTATAAAGAAGGCATAAAGATTTCAGACTTTGTGTTGAATCTTGTTGCATTTCATTACTGTGTTCTTATGTCATGGTAATGTAATTTTCTGAATTCTTCTTGAGAGGATTGTGGAGTTATTGTGAAAAGACTTTAGTCTAATTTCTTGCAGTCTTTGTGCTTCAAGTTTGAAAGATTAAATTAAATTGGTTTGCAGTTAGGAATTTTGACTCACAAGTGCATTATATTTACAGACTTTGTGCTGTTATATGTTGTCTCATAGTATTATTTCGAAAAGGTAGATAGGATTTCTAATTCTCAAGACTTTATGCTTGGAGATTGCTTTCCCGTCCCGGAGGAGCAATGAAGGACTTTGTGACTTCATGGAAACTTTGCTTCTTTCTTTACTTTATTAATCATATATGCTTTCCATTGTGATTCTTTTCTGAAATAAGAGAAAAGGATAGTTGTCTTTTCTGAAAAAAGAGAACAAGACAAGAGTTTCACCTAGGTTTAGAATAGATTTGTAACAAGAATTAATTTTTGAATTGATAAAATAGAAAGCAAATGGGGAGCCTTCCCTTTGAAAATAGGAGAGTTTATTTCACATACTGTGGCTGAAACCACAATTTTGTACACTCTCTCAAGTATACAAAATTTTCAACCAACAAACCCTAGATTTGTTTACCTCCATGAAGCTTTGTAGATGAAGATTTTTCTTAGAATGTGAGAGGGATCAATAGACCTCATAAATAGTTTTTAGTTAAAATCTATATTTTGGAAAATAAATTGGATATTCTTCTTATCCAAGAAATCAAGATGTCCAAAATAAATTTTAAGGAAAAACTGTATTTGGCCCAATTTTAAATTTTGTAGGAGTGCTACTTAGGGTGCTTTTGATGGCATCGTTACTACGTGGAACCTTAACATAGATGAAATGAAAGAAAATAGGGGTGTTTATCCCTAAAATGGTGGTAAAAGGGGATGAATGGACCTATTTCTCTAACTTCATTCAAGGAAATGAGATCCAAACAATGAAGTGACTATCAACCCCAAAAAGTGAGTCAAATCAAGATAGGAATCTACAAATTTCCCTTTTATTCAAGGACAAGGGTCTAAGTCAAATAGCACTTTGGGGAGAAAGATCAAAACCATCAAATAAAATATAAAATGCAAGGTATAAAGTGCAAATGGAAGACTATACTCAAAACTACTAGAATCAACAATCAAAAGGTAGATCTGAGAAAGGGAAAATGTTGTGTACCCATCACCATAAGTTTCTTTTTGAAGATCACTAAGGACTCATTCACCCTGTGGCAAATGGGTCCTAGCTAGGGCTCTGTAAAAATGCTTTCTAGGTTCTCTGCTCTTGTGTCTACACTCTTAGATTCTCGAGTTTTACAATTGGACAGCTGGAAATAAATCTTGTAGAAGAGTTTCCATGAGATGACAACTTTCCTTGCAACTTTGATAGCTTTGCAAATCTCTTCAATTTTGATCTTCAAATGATCTTCCACCTAAAACCTGCAAACACAAACACAAGAGGAGAAAAATGTTGTTTTTGGTGATGGGGGGTTTGCCTTGGTCAAACCCTATTTGAGTATTTAAACTTTGAAATGAAATAAAATAGCATGAAGAAAATGATGAATGAACAATGCAATGTTACCACTCACTAAACCCTTGATTAAACCTTGGAATGCAAATTTTCAACTAGCATGAAGAGGCCTCAATGGATGTGAATCTTGATCTTGAAACTTGATTTGAAATGATGTCTTTGATATGCTTGGATAGATCTTGAACTCTACATCACCATATCAGCTCAAACATCATGCATGATGCAAGAAATATTTGATATGATAATGGAATCTTGATTTTTGCAATAATCTTCAATAAATCTACTCTTGAATGCGTTGAAAATGCTCTTGAATTTCCCTAATAATGCTCTTGTGAAAATAATCTTGATTCATGAAAAATTGCTAGGTGAAACATAGTGAAATGACCTCTTATATATACATATGTTAACATTAATTCTCAAAATTTGAATATCACAAGCTGACATCTGAATATACATTTAAAATAATTAAAATACTACCAAAGACATAGTTTAAATTTAGGTCCTAGGCCTAAGTGAGGACCCATTTGCCCTATAGCGAATGGGTCCTAGGTCACTTACCTAGGACACACATTCTTCAAGGATGAGTCTTATGTCATGACATTAATGAATGTCAGGTTTTACCCTTTGAAAAATTGTAATTAATTAGAGGCTTAGATTTGAATTAAAGGGTCCGATGAAGGCATAATTACCCTCAATTAATTAAAGGAGCCCTAGATAAGTGTGAAAGTGTAAAGGTACACCTTACAACACTAAAATAAGGCACAATTAAGTCTATTTAAATAGATAAATTCATAAACTTAATGTGAATATGTAAAATACATATTACGACACTAAATTAAGGCACCCTTAAGCTCATTTTATTATTAATCATTTATTCCAAATTAAGTGTGAAAAATGGATACTTTTTCCTATCGTACAATAGTTAATGGTACTCTTATTAGTTCCTATAGAAATAATCTAGAATTTATTTTTTCTTTTCCCTAATCCAATAAATAATGCATTTTATCAAATTCTTATGCTCCTAACTCTAAATTGGCTAGAAAATAGTTGTGGCTAGAATTTATTCCCTTATTAAGGATTATGAATAATTTTACTAGATGTTGGCTAGTGAATTTGACACCCCGTTTTCCCTTATGATAAATTAGGTGTCTTATGGGTTCCACTAATTTAGTATGGTCAATTTTGCTAATTTCATTACTATTGTTGGTCTCATGGATGTTGATGTAAATGGATTGAATTTCACATGGTCTAATAGGAGAAATGGTGATAATCCTATGCATTTCAAGTTAGACAGATTTCTTATTTTCTGCAATTGGGATGCTATTAGGAATATTTCTCTTTCTACATTGGTTAGAGTGGGTTCAAATCATAGCCCTCTACTTCTTAACTAGATTGAAAATAATTTGAAAGGTCCTTACCCCTTTTCTTAACTATGTATTATGAGATGCATAGGTCATGCTTGTATATGTTACATTGAGTGTTTATTAGCATTTCAAGCTAATTATTTTCATTAATAAATATAGTGTGATGGTTAAATTTTTTGATCATTAGATTCTTGTTGATCATGCATTTTATTTCTTGTATCATGTTAGATGTAGATGATCTATAGTTGAGGTGATGATTTGATATAATATTGTGATTTACACCACATTCAGGTGGAATATGTTGTTTCAACTATTATTATGTGGAGTAGGTATGTTTAATGTATGACTTGAGTGTGCAGGTATATGGTTATTCCTCAATGGTGGTTATATATTTAAGATGGTTGTCTTTGATTTAAACATGTGAGTTGGTATTTATCTCACTCAATTCAAGTGGAAGATGAGTCTTGTGAATCCTTGTATGAACTCGGATCCAAATTGGCAGTGATTCTAGAGTTTTCTTATTGTGCAAACCTATAAAATATGTGTATGAGTCCTTTGCATGTGGTTGATATTTTATTGCATTACATTTAAATATTAACTTCAAAAGGCCTATTTATTATGTTTGCAAAATGTTTATTTATTAAGGTTGAACTTGTGAGTTGGTATTTATCTCTCATTGGGTTAAACTTGTGAGTTGGTATTTATCTCACTCAATTCAAGTGTGAGATGACTCTTGTGAATCCTTGTATGAACTCAAATCCAAATCGGTGGTGATTCTAGATTTTGCTTATTGTGCAAACCTGTAAAATATGTGCATGAGTCCTTTGCATGTGGTTTGATATCTTATTGCATTACATTTAAATATTCACTTTGAAAGGCCTATTTATTATGTTTGCAAAATGTTTATTTATTAAGGTTGAAAATTTATATTACATGTATGCTTCTTGGGTAGAATAGATTTTTACAAACTAATTTCCTTCAAAATAAAAATATTTGGTTATATGAATTAATTGTTCTTATAAGCTTAATTTAATTTAATTGATTTTTAGTTCCTAGTTAATTGGGAGACACTAATTAAACTTAATTAGCTTGTTTATTTTATCATACATATCATTAATTATTATTGCAATATTATTTTAGCAAAAGAAAGACAAAATAAGAAAAATAGAAAGAAATATTAGAAAAATAAATAGAAAAAGGAAAAAGATTAGGAAAGACAAAAAATAGACTTGTATTTTTTATTTGCTCTTTGTGTTTTTTGTAGTTTTCATCCAAAAATCATATTTTATTGTATGAATGAAATAAAAATTTGGAAAGAAAAAATGGATGGGAGAACATATTCCCTAGATAGGAAATTTCTTGAGTGTACCAAGGGAGTGTGAGTAGGATTCTTCTCCTTGGTGTATGGTTTGGGAGGTAATTTCTTCCTTTGTATTTAATTTTTAAATTTTATTGTAAATAGATTTTCTCTGTTGTCATGCACATACAAGGTGGTTGTATATGGTTGCCTTGATATAGGGTAGAATTAGCTTGATTTCATAGATTACACTAATGTTTATTTAATTTTTAAAATGTTCAAAATAGAGCCATGGTTATGACAAAAAAATTATAAAATATTATCTTCTCAATTTTATTTCAAAAGTGTGTTGTTGGGCTCATTGAGAGCAAAAAGGTATGATTAGAATTTTTTATTTTTATTCCATTCAAAAGTTGAAAGGGTTTTGGTTGAATTTATTTAATGGAAAATTTTAGATGTTTTATAATTTGTCATGCTTGGAAAAGAAAAATATATATTTTAGGTCAAATGAAATGAATTCTTTTGTGGGGTGACTAGTCTCCCTAATGTTTTAAGACTGTGCATCTTTTAAATATGTTGTCAAAAAATGAAAATATTATTTTATTACATTATTTTTTGTGTGACATACAAATTGAAAATTTAGTGTATTGAGACTTAAGATTGGACATGGAATAGGAAAAGAGCAGCGCTCAACATTTATTAAGATACAAAGAGATCTTGTACATAAGAAGGTGGAGATTTTTTTAATTAAAGTGATAACTAAACTTCATGGATAATGAACATGATTAAATAAGAGAGTATACAACATGATTCATATGCTTGTAATGGTGTAGTTGTGTGTGTATTGGGCATGTCATATCCTTTGAGAGGTTGGTGAATGTCGTTGGGCATCTATCCTCTCATGAAGTAGGAGTCATGCTCAATGTATAAATGATCATGATGTGATCATATTGACACTCCTTGTATTATCCCTATGATCTTTTATCATCATCTACCTTCATCTTTAAATCTAACATGTGTTTAGACCACCTACATGTTTAGAGATGGCTTATTCCTCCTACATGTCAATTGTTGGTATATTTATTGCATTGAAATGAGAGTATGGTAGTGTTACAAGATCCTTGTGAGGACCTGGTGTGTTTTATTTGTGTTGTTTGTATGCATTGAAGGTGTGAGAACCCTTATGTACAACTATCGTGATTGGCATTTTGTTCTTATCTATTGGCTTACTTTGAGCTATTTATATTCTTGTATGAGTTGATTTGCATGTATGTCACCTTTGATATTATGCATTGATTGGAATTAATGAAAAAATGTAACATTTTATGAAAAGAAGGAATTTTTTCTTTTTAGACCGAATGAAATGAATTATTTTGCAAGATGACTAGTGTCCCTAATATTTTAAGATTTTACATCTTTTGAGTATATTGTCAAAAAAAAACTTATTTTATTACATTGTTTTATGTGCCACATCAAAATTGAAAATTTGACATGTTTAGACTTAGGATTGGACATAGAATAAGAAAGAAGTGGCTCTCAATGTTTACTGAGATAAAAATAAATTGTGTGTATAAGTAGATGGAGATTTTTTAATTAAAGTGATAACTAAACTTTGTGGGGTAATAAACATGATTAAATAAGAGATTATACAACACAATTTATATGCTTATAATGGTGCACTCATGTGCATATTGGGCATGTCACAACCTTTGAGAGGTTAGTTGATGTTGTTGGGCATCCTTCCCTTGTGAGGTAGAATTGTGCCCAATGTCTATGTGGTCATTATGTGACACTCTTTATCTTATCATTGTGTTTTTTTTATCCTCACATACATTCATATTTATATTTGGCCTATGTTTAGACCACTTGCGTGTTTAGAGATGAATTTTTGTTCCTCCTACATGTCGATTGGTGATGTATTGCTTGCATTGAGATGCGAGTATGGTAGTGTGATAAGATCTTTGTGAGGACTTGATGTATTTTATTGTGTTGTTTGTATGCATTGAAAATGTGAGAACCTTTATGTACAAATGTCGTGATTGGAATTATGTTATGATCTATTGGTTCTCTTTGAGTTATTTGCACTCTTGTGCAAATTGATTGACATGTATGCCACCATTGATATTTGTAGTGACAAAAAATGTATCCCTTTACATTTTCTCACTTGTTTGGGCCCTCCTAGTTAAAAAGGACGTAATTGTGCCTTAATTTAGTGTTGTAAAATGTATTTATTTACACTTTCACACTTATTTAGGGCTCCCTTAATTAATTGAGCTTATTTTTTTCTTAATAAACCCTGCAATTCATTTACCAAGCCCATTTAATTATATTTCCCAAAGAGGAAACCCGACATTCATTAATGCCTTAACATAACACTTCTCATTGAGCAATGTGTTTCTTGGATTTATGGACCTGGGACCCATTCACCCATGGGCGAATGGGTCCTCCCTAGACCTTAGGACCTAAATTTAAATTATGTTTTTGGTGGTATTTTAACATATTCAAATCTATGATTCAATGTCAACTTGTGATATTTGAATTTCGGGAATTGAGGATACATATCTATAAATATAAGGTTATTTCACTAAGTTTCACCTAAAATATTTATGTGACTTCACAAGAGATAAATTTTATGATCATCAAATGAATTCAAGAGCACATATATCATAGATTTATCACAACATTCAAGATCTATTCATCATGTCAAAGTCTTCTTGCATCATGCATGTTTTTGGAGCTAACACTGTGGTGTAGGTTTCTTGATCAAATCAAGCATTCAAAGTATAATTTCGAGCAAGATTCAAGTGTCAAGGATCCACATCCATTGAAGCCATTTCATGAAAGTTGCAGATTTATATTCCAATATTTATCAAGGGTTTGTTGAGTGGTAACATAGAATTGTTCACTCTTCATTCCCTCTTTCATGTTTCATTTTATTTCGAGGTTTGATTACCAAAATGAGGTTTGACAAAGGAAAACCCCCATTCACCAAAGCAAATAATTTTTCCCTCTTATGTTGTGTTTGCAAATCTAGGTGGAAGAAAGCTTGAAGATATCTTGAATAGAAAATTTGAAGAAGTTGACAAAGTTGTCATCTCATGAAAATCGTCTACAAAATTTATTTCTAACATTTTGAAACTACCACTTGGACAAATTGGAAGATTCAAATCTGTATAAAAGGCTCCCAGGAGTTGTAGAAAATCCTTGAAAGTGGAACCATTCACCCCTAGGCGAATGAGTCCCAGATTAGTTTCAAAAATTGACTTTTGGTGAAAGGTACACTTAGTTCTTCCCTTCTCTGATCTGCAATTTGATTGTAGGTTCTATCAGTATTGAGTTTAATCTTGTTGTTTCAAGTGTTAAGTTGCATTTTGGTGTTAGTTTACTATTTTTAGTTTTTCTCCCCAAAGTGTTGTTTGACCTTGAACCTTGTCCTTCTGTCATAAGGAAATTTGAAGATTCTCACATTGGGTTGATTCAACTAAGGGTTGTTAATCAATTCGTTTTGAGAGTCTCATTTCCTAATGAAGTAGAGGAAGATAGGTCCATCATAACCCTATTTCCCTTCATTTCTATTGGTGAACCTATTTTCTTTCAATTCAATGTTATGCATTGTTTGGCATGTTTTCCAAATGAGATATTGTATGTATTTTATGGTGTGTGTGTTGTCATTTTATTGTGTTTGGGGTGAGTGGGTGTACCCAATTCAACCATCTCCTGGAACAATGGGGTGGGCTTAAGGGTACCACATGGTTGGGTGGCACTAAACCATCATTCAAGATTGGTGAACTTAGAGGATACTTCATGGAGAGCATGAAGAATGCCCATGGTATCTTATACATTTGTATCTTTCATTATTGTAAATGGAAACATTGTGAAGTATGCTCTTGAGACTGTCGTAATAAGATTAATATTTTTCCCTATTGATTTATGATGTGAGTTATGATCCATCCATGGTTAGGATGAAACCCTTTAAATGTAATAATTAATTGTTAGTATCTTGTATCTTTTCACACCTCGTTTTGTGAGCGTGTTAGTACATTTAGAATGTTGAAATCATGATAATTGACTATTTTTTTTATTAATACTATATTAGCTTCAAGGATTTAATATTTTTAATGATTTTTATGAATGCATGTGTCGGATCATATTCCACCCATATAGGTGGTGAATATCCCACTATTTCTTTTAGCACATATCAATGTTGGTGTCGAATGGGCATAGTGTTTTCTAATGTTTTCATCATTTTTTGTTGTGGTTGTGGGTAAAATGTTTTATTTCATAATTTTGTAAATTGGCTAAGTGCTTAGTGTAGATGGTTAATGATGTTAAATCAACGTGTTGAATCATCTTGAGTTGGTTGTCAATAATTACATAGGATGGATTACACACTAAGCTATCCACCATCTCCTCCACATGAGGGTGTGTCCACACAAGTCAAAGTTGGTGGTTATGTGTTTTGTGGCATTATATCCTTTATTTGGAATGTTCCACTTGGTATTCTTCTCTCTTGTTAGAGAATATGTCAATCTTGTGCATTGTTTAAAGATTGATAAGTTAGAGGTATCAAAATAATCACTTGGAGCTTATTCAATCTTCCAAAAATTCATAGGTGGGTTAGAGAAGTCATCCTTGTTAGAAGAGTCCTTGTGGGACCCTTGGTCAAAGTCCTAAGTAGGTGTCTTGAAGAAATTTTTCATTTTGACACTATGAAAGGATGACATCACAAAACTAGGATACTAGTGTCATTTCAAGATACTAGAGGGACATGTTGTAGACCCACTAGTGCATTGGACTCTTCTTGCAGGGTCATTGTAATACTCTTAACTACTCAAACAATCATGGAGTCTTAGACAAAAAGCATTTCTTGACATTTTCTCAAAGAACTTTCTATGCAAATATTGTTCCTCTTGGTCTATTAAGTATTCCTATGCTAACACTTTGTTGATAGGTCTCCTATTATGGGATTTATTCCATCTTTTGCATTGGAAAGCATGTATTTGTAAAAAACCAATCAATGGTCCTAATTGGTTGAGGGCTTCTACCTCCTAGTTGAGTAACCTCTTGTGTAGGTTTATACTATTGGAAGAATGAAGAAGAACATCTCATTATGCACCTTTTGTGTTGTCATTGATGTCACCATGTTATATGAGTTATAATTGCATCACCATAAGTTCAAGCTTGATCTAGTATTCTAAACTGGTATGCATAAATAGTCATTATCCTCCAGTATTTTGGTCCGCATATGTAGTACATATAAGATTTATCCTTACAGTTCATATATGATATACACTGCATATATCTACATCCATGTTCCTAATTGCATATGGTTCTAACCTTTACATCAGAAGTTATGAATGATAGAAGGTTGACAAGCACAGTGTTGGCAGGCTGTAGCACAAACTGGCATAGGCATTTTGGTATGCAATCCTCCACTGATGAATATCATTCATTGCGGTTTTGGGAGATGGTTCTTGGTTGCTAGAAGCTTGTAAATTTAGAATTTCATGTGTATAGGTGCTCATATGGCAAGTTGGCATCATTCTATTGTATTTTTTTATTAGGTCTATCCTTGGATGACCAAATCAATAGTTGATGTTATAATGAATTAATTTTGTGTTGTGGATATAATTGTGACCTATCTTAGGTCCATGTCGACATACTATAGCATACTAGACAATTGAATTGTTTTTGAAATTTTCTTTGACAAACTTGAAGCTGACAGTTAGTATTTCTGGTGAATGAGGGTTGCATCTAATTAGGCCAACCTAATTGATGCTTGCGGATGAGTCAGATATATATATTGGACAATTTTTGAGATTGAAAGTGATAGATAAGTATGTGAAGATGAATCAAGGTGAATACATATCTGATAGTATACGAGTTTATCAAAAGAAGTGTGCAAATTCAGTTTACTAAGCATCAAATGAACTGAATCAACACTTGTTAGGTGTAACTTTATCAGTTCATATTTTGGTTGTAAGCCATTTCTACATTGTATATTTGTAGGCAGTGAGCCTCACATTTTTGGACAGTGAGTCCTGGCAGTGAGCCACCCTTTGTAATATCTTATAACCGGTCATATTATATTGTGAGCTAATCTTCACCATGGTTTTTCCCATTTTGGGTTTTCCATGTAAAAATCTTGGTGTTCATGTGTTGTATGCTTTTATGTTCTGCTAATGCTCTTGCTCATTCTTACTATTATAAGCATTGGAGTATTTGGATAGTGTATGTTCAATAAGTTTAAGAAGATATTGATTCACCCCTCCCCCTCTCAGTATCTTGGGTGTTCAACAATTGGTATTAGAGCCTAGTTCCTCTAAAAAAGCCTAACAGCTTGAGGAATATCTTGAAGATGGGACAAATGGATGATAAAGAAGAACTTTGGATAGCTATTGTAGACCTTAACAAAGTTGAAAATGAAAAAAAATATTTGAAAGAAAATATTGATGAGGCAAATTAATGCATCAAGAAATTGAAAGAGCAATTCAATAAATTCAAAGAAAAACATATAGAAGTAAGAGAGCAATTAAAACAAGCAAATGAAGAGATCACTAGATTGAAGGTGCAAGTGGAGGAAAAGAAGAGAATTGAAGATTGTCTGAATACAATGGTGCAAAGAAAGACTGATGAATGCTCAAGGCTTGAACAAGAAGTTGTAAACCTGAGAGTAGATTTGGAAAAAGCAAGAGTCTGTGAAGATAAGTTCAAAACAAGCTCCTCCAAGCTCGATGAGTTGATTGCAGGACAAAAACCAACTAAAGACAAAGGTGGTTTGGGACTAGAAGTAGGTGAAATCTCAAAGGCTATGCAGACCCCAAACACAATGGACAATCAAAAGATTCAAGATAAAGGAAAACATACAAGCAATCCAAGAAGCTTTGCTAGAAGACCGCTTATCAGACAACCAAATGCTCAAAGGTACCCATCTTTCAATGGTGCTTTTTTTTCATGCAATAAATTTGGTCACAAGGCAATAGAGTGTAGAAGTAGAAAAAAATAGTATGTTAGATCCTTCTCTGGACAATGTTTTGCATGCAAGAAAGTTGGACATAGAGCTAGTGAATGTAGAACTCAGATGATGAATTGGTTTTAAGGAGACAGAATGAATCAATATTTTGTTGGCTACTGCTATGCATGTAATAAGTTTGGACACAAAATAAATTAGTGCAAATCAAGGGTTAATGGAGATCAAACAAATCTAAACAATGTTTTTTTCTACAATTGCAACAAGCTTGAACACATTTCAAAAGTATGCAAAAGTAAAGGAGGAAAGCAATCTGATCCGGTAAAGAAGAATGAACTAGTGAAGACAATGGACAAGAGTGAGGTTAAGCAAGAAATGAACATGATATGGAAGAAGAAAGAAGAGCCAATAACATCAAGTGTGTATGTGCCCTCATCTAGTGCAGACAATCCCTCTGGCAATTAGACCCAACATGGTCTTGGGGGGAGCATTAACAAAAAATTATTCAACCCCCTGGATATTTGGTGTGTCAGATATTGGCACAAACATATGTTGTAAAGAATGAATAAACATATCTTATGGAAAAGGAACTAGAAGAAAAGTTGCATACATGATCATTTATGGAGGAAATTAGGGTTTTTTAGTGCAATAAAGAAGGGTTTTTATCAGCTTTTTGAATTCTACCACATTTAATGCAAATTAGGGCAGCTCATTGATCTATAAAGCAAATTTGTAAGATGTTTTGATCACTTGTGCAATTAAAGAAAGTGGAGAGCAATTTGGAGCAATCTTGAGATGATCTGTAGAGTGAGTCGAGCAAAACCCTAGTTCTGGTTCTCGTGAAAGAAAATGTATTTTACTCTTTTGTGCTATTGTGGGTTTGTGTGAATCTCCTTTCTAAAATCATTAGAGCTCGGTGTGTGAAAAGATGGCAACCCCTGTAGTTGTAAATGTGTCAAAAAGACCTAGACCTTCCTACAAGAAGTATTTCATGAAGGTATTCGAAGATGACCCGTTGGGCACCTTCTCATTGATTTCTCACGGTGTCATGCCCACTGAAGACACTAGAATGTACATTTATGTCAAGACTGAAGAGTATAATCACAACAAATTGGTAAATATGTGGCACGATGAGCTCATTAGGGATGATTTCTTGATAAAACCAGAATATGCAAATATTGTTGCAAAGAAGTTAGATTGGTGGAATCAATTTCCCAACTTTAGTTCCACTCTTGATGGCAAGTGTGTTAAACCTGCTCTTAGCATAATTCATGATAAGTTTTTGTGGGCTGACAGACCTCACCTAATAACCAAATAAGTGATCAAGTTTGTTACTAGACTCTGTGATACCGAACCTGTACCGGTGTTGAATTCTGTGAAAAATGAAGTAGTGATGGAACTCACCGGACCAACATTTGATAGAAGAGCTCTTGCAACAAAACTTATTAAGGTTCATGTTGTGAAGTATGCAACCATAATGATCCGTCACAAGATCTACTTCAAAAATAGGGAAAACTTTGTGTCTGCTATAGCTATATACATTGAATATGATATGGTGGAAAATGGAGTAGAATATGATTTGTGTGAACTTCTCTAGCAACAATTGTTTGAAAATCTGAAGATGATAAAGGAGAAGAAATGTGCATTTAAGTTTGGTTCCCTGATTGTTTGTTTGTTGTTCTACTTTCTTAGACAGCTTCCCAGAAGAGATGATGTGGTGATATGGGATACATCAAGACCTATTGCACATCAAAAAATTTATTACATGCACAGGTTGGGTGATTTGAAGAGTCGAGACAATGCTCTGACATCATTCTATGTTGTATTCAAAAGCAACATGAATGAACGAGAAATGATCCCAAGGAAAATTGTTGAAAAATACAAGGATGACATCATATTTCATGTCTCCTCATATGAGTGCATGATTGAAGCAGTTGAACCCTAGACTGTCTAGATCCAACCATTGGGTTGTGAAGTTACAAAGGATGAAGCAAAAGGCTATGTATAAGTTTTATTGAAAAACCCAAAAGATTCCAGTGAACCAAGAGTGGGCACATATGAAGAAAAATCTATGGAAATTCACATGAAGCATAAGATGCTTGTGATAAGAAAGAATGTAGATAAAATGCTTAGAAAGGTTGGCTTCACTAATGAAAATATTGCATAAGGAAGAGCCAAGGGAGAGCAGATGACTGAAGAATCATCAGGATTGGGGAGATCTAATAGGACCCCTCCTTCAAAACCAACTTTTGCTCCTGCATCAGTAAAGGTAGAGCCCAGTGCTCTTGGTAAAGGAAAATGCCTGACTCCTTTCGAACCTTCTACAAGATCAGGTAAAAGGAAAGAGTCTCCTCTGGTGGCACCATTCAAAAGAGGTAGAAAGGAAAAGGAAACAAGGGAGGAAAACCTAAGCATCATCGAAGAGCAAGAAGAAGAGGAGGAAGACCCTAAAGCCAAATTGATAAGAAAGAAGAAAGGGAACATGCCCTCTAGTGAAGGTGCTTCATAGGAAGCAAGTGTTGGGACTAAAAGATATCATTATGTGTCATTCAAAGAGGAAGCATAATAGGCTTTTAGTGTTCATATGCACACCAAACTGGACTTGAAGAAGGCAAAGAAGTCAGAAGAGGCATCTCCAGACCAGAAAGAACAAAAAGCCTCACCGATAAGACCTGGTTCCCCTCTTAGATTAGAGGTATTAGTTAATAGCTTGGTACATTTTGAAGATATGTTGCAGCCTACAACATAAATTTATACTCAAGTGGGTAGAGAGGATAGGAAAATATTGATTTTAGCTATTTTCAATATGTTATTACTTTGGAAGTTAGCTAGGACTATGTTAAGTCTAATGTACCTGAGAAATTGTGGGATGCCCTAATGAATAGAAGATCAGAGGCTATTGAGTTGGAAGAAAAGATAAGAAATGAGGCATTTGAAGAAATTGGGTCTTCTTTGACCACAAATGATATGGAAACCTTGAAGAAGGTATGGTCAAAGATGTTTTAGATGAAGAAAAGGGTAAATACCTTGATGACGAAAGATAAAAGGCAAATAAAGAAAATAAAGAAAGAAACTGCAGAAGCCATCAGGGGTATGGCTGAGAAATTTGGTATGTTTGGTGCACTCCCATCTGGTTATGAACCAAAATCAAGAGAAGAGGATTGTGCAAAGGTAAAGGAAGACATTCATCTGGAAATAGGTGATACAAATATCCTTCTCGAAACAGGTGTTACAAATGATCCTCCGAAGACAGAGAAACATAATGAGAAAGAAGCTGAAGTAGAGAAGATTGATGTTGTCCCTTCGAGAGAAGCTGAAGGAGAAAAAGATAATGATGAAAGTGAAAGGAATGAAGAAGAAAGAGACAAAAATGAAAAAGTAGAGGAAGAAGAAAGAGATGGAGAAACTGCCAACAAGAATGAAGAAGAAAAAAGGAAGGTTGTGGAATCATAGAGGTCCTCCAGTGATGATGTATTAAAAGGCTTGTTATCCAAGCAAATAAGGTTTCAACCAGTAATTACTCTGAAACTTCTACAACTCCCCATAGATCAAGGCAGTGTGGATTTGGACAAGATATCTCCCATTCACAAATTGGTGTTAGGAGATACATTGCATGCATTTGGAAGATTTTTTTTTTTGGAAACACACCAAAAGGGGATGAAACTCATTGATGATACCCTCAAAACTTTGTAGGAGGCCACCCCCGGTACAACAATAGATACATCTCTCACTCCGATAGAAAAATTGAAACTTCTATTGGACTCCTTCAAGGAATATGCCTTCAGAATTGGTGAGAAGACCAAGCAAGAAATTGAGGAGAAAATGGTAGAGAAAAGGCTTTCAAAACTTCAAGATAAGTGTGCTCTAGCACGCACCAATGTGGAAAAGAGCCTAGAAGCTGTGCAGGCTTGTGAGTCTGAAGCAAATACTGCATTTCCTTACTGTATAAGGTGGTCAGATGCCACATAGAGTATCAAAGATCTCATGGACTCCATTGAGTCCCAGTTGATAGTTGTTTCCAGTATGTATACAGTGCATATAAAGACAGAGGCAGGTCAACTTGGAATGCTATCACTACTCACAAAGAGAAATTATTTATTCTACAAAAGAAAAAGGAAGACATCATCAGAAGATTCGGTCTGCTAGGTGACCTTGTGAGAATGGAATACAATCCGATGGCCAATGCTTTGGCAAATGCAAAAAAACTAGAAAAGATCAACCTGACTCCATGCACAAAGGATGATGCTGAAGAAAGCCCGGTAGAGTTAGAATCTTTAAATAGAATGTTGATATCTGCTAAGAAGAGTTGGGAGAATGGCAAGTCAACATGGTAAGGTATTCTCAAGGAGCTTCAAGACTCACCTTCCTTCGGGTAATACCTTTTCAAGTTTACACATTGTTGAGACAAACTCCTAAGGGGGAGGTAGGAATTTTTTTTTCTTTTGAATATACACTGTTCCAAACCACCCTCATATATATATATATATATATATATATATTCATATTTTTGCACTGCCCTTTGTCCTTGATGCTAAAGGGGGAGAGAATGTCATGAAGAGATAAGGGGAGTGTGTTGCACATAGGAGGTTTGTGCATTCTTTTGGCACATGTTGCCATCAATGACAAAAAGGGAGATTGTTGGAAGAATGAAGAAGAACATCTCATTATGCAACTTTTGTGTTGTCATTGATGTCACCATGTTATATGAGTTATAATTGCATCACCATCCGTTCAAGCTTGATCCGGTATTTTGAATGAGTATGTAAAAATAGTCATTATCCTCCGATATTTTGGTTTGCATATGTACTACAAATAAGATTTATCCCTGTGATTCATATATGATATACATTGCATATATCTACATCTATATTCCTAATTGCAGATGGTTCTAACCTTTATATCAGAAGTTATGAATGACAAAAGGTTGACAGGCACAGTGTTGATAGGTTGTAGCACAGACTGGCATACGCATTTTGGTCCGCAATCCTCCCTTGGTGAATATCATTCATTGTGGTTTTGGGAGATGGTTCTTCGTTGCTAGAAGCTTGTAAATTTAGAATTTCATGTGTACAGGTGCTCGTATGGCGAGTTGGCATCATTTTGTTGTATTTTGTTATTAGGTCTATCCTTGACCAACCTAATCAATAGTTGATGTTATAATTAATTAATTTTGTGGTGCGGATATATTTGTGACCTATCTTAGATCCATGTCGACATATTGTAGCGTACTACATGCTTGAATTATTTTTGAAAATGTTTGTACAAACTTGAAGCCGACAGTTAATCTTTTTGGTGAATGAGGGTTGCATCTAATTAGGCCGACCTAACTGATGCTTGCCAATGAGTCAAATATATATACTGGTCAATTTTTGAGATTGAAAGTGATAGATAAGTATGCGAAGATGAATCAAGGTGAATACATATCTGTTGGTATGCAAGTTTATTAGAAGAAGTGTGCAAAGTCAATTTACTAAGCATCAAACGAACTGAATCAACACTTGTTAGGTGTAACTTTATCAATTCATGTTTTCTAGCTATAAGTCATTACTAAATTGTATCTTTGTAGGTAGTGAGCCTCCCATTTTTGGACAACAAGTCTTAGCAATGAGCCACCCTTTGTAATATCTTATAATCGGTTATAATATATTGTGAGCTAATCCTCACAATGGTTTTTCCCATTTTGGTTTTTTGCATAAAAATCCTAGTGTTCATGTGTTGTGTATTTTTATGTTCTACTAATGCTCTTGCTCATTCTTACTATTATATCCATTGGAATATTTGGATGGTGTATGCTCAATAAGTTTAAGAAGATACTAATTCAGCCCCCCTCTCATTATCTTGGGTGTTCAACATATCCCTTGTGTTTGCATGCCATTTGAGTTGTAGAGTGAATTGGAGATAGCTATGACCCTCATCCTACTCCACATGTTCACTAGTGAACAAGATTGTGGACTTATATCTAATTATAATTATGGAGAAAGTTTTATCCTCTTGTATGTTTGTTTTGACTTTGCTCCATGATTAGTGAAGTCTTTTACTTATGCCACCTTGCTTTATGTAATGGTAATGCTATCTTGTGTTATTATCTTTGCCATGACACTTTGTGTGTGTGTTAGCATAAATGGGAAAAATTGTTCATCTAGAATTTTTGTATTAATGTATTTAACCAAGCTCAATGCATTACAAAAATCTTATACAATATAGGTAAACCTTGTAAAAGAGGAGCATGCCTTTTCTTTTTCTTAGTCATTATATAGCTTTACAAAACATGAAATTGAAAACTTATTATAAATTGTTTAAAAAAAAAGTGGTTTTGATCCTTATGCTCCTTCAACATCGAAAAAACTTACTATAAAAATTGACAAAAAATGTTTTATTTTGAGTACCCTTATTTCTTAATCTCATAACCCACGGTTCATTACTCAAAATTTGAAGTTTGAATTATAATTAGAAAGGTTAGAAATGAACAAATCAATCCAAGTTAATATAATGATAAGCCAAGTTCAAGCACCTTTAGGCATGCTTCTAAACCAAATAATATTCTTTAAGTTTCATAGCATACCTTCATGCATTAAATCTTGACTTGGATGCCGAGGAAAGGGTCAGCGTTTGCTCAGTTTACCAAGAAAATAGCACCAAGTGCATCATATGTATTATCCTTGTCAAAGTAAAATGGCAGGGTATACAATCCAATCTAAAATGCCTACAATGATAACTTTGGCTGGCTGATGAGACTGACTGGACAACTATGATACCATCAAGTATGGACAGCATTTGGTACTCTCGAGAAGTCTCAAGGAGATAAATTTTCTAAAGATTAAAAGTTGGCAATGTTCTCAGTTGTATTAGTGAAATGTCTTTTACCAAACAAAAAAGCTCTCTGAATCCAAGAGTTTACCATTCTATTTTACTTTTTGATTAAATATTCTTGCTTTCCTTTAAATTTCAGGGAGAACCTTTCCGCGATTTGAAGTCTCCCTCTCAACTTCTGTCAATGTATTGGACTAGCAAGTGATTTCGTAAAAGTTCCAGAGATGATATGATCTATACCGTTGCCCACAATGAATACCGCTGTAATTTGCTTCATTTGTCACCTAGTAGCTGAGAAATTACCAACATACTCCTATTCATGCCTATTTAAGCATCCAATCTCATTATATCATGTTCCCCTTAAATGTTGTTGAGATGTTACACTGCTGGAAAATACTCTCCTTGTAACCCATAATCTCATTGTATTCAGTGGGTTTCAGTATACGGAGTCCAGACTTTATCTAATAACTGCTACAGGTAGAAGACTCCATACTTGGAACTTCCAAATATTCAGCAGGATGCTCTGATGTTGTCATGGCAAAGAAGAACAGAGATAAACAAAGAACCTAGATATGCACACTTGCCCAGCATTCCTATTCTGGAATTTGTGATTTTTTTTAATTTTATTAGCTTAAAAGAAGAAAGAAGAGCTTGTACAAAAAGTAAACCCTTTTGTCTAGGATAGTCTTGTGAGCCTCTGTATAGGCTACATGGGTGAATTCCCCCTTAGTTATGGCCATTGGCTGCAATGTACATCCACACATGCCCATAATATGCTTAAGCTCCCTAGGCTAGTGTGTTCATAACATCGGAGCCAATTTTGTAGTTGGTGGAGGACGAACAAGGGATCGGCTGTAAGCAACAGGTAATGTCATGAACTTTGTCACTTTACTAACAGATGCCCGCTTTGTGAAGTTATCATAGTCATTAGCTTCAATTGCATCTAATATCTGGCGATAAAGGATCAATGAAGCCCACACCTGCAAGCACAATAATGGAGTACTTATTTTGCCCAACAAATCAAAGCAAACATACAAGATAAGCCATATGAAACTCCATTCCAGTTAATCCGTAAAAACACTCATATACCGGCCATCTACTTGCTTTTTCAAGCTCGCTGACACCTTTTTCTGCATCATCAAAAAACATTCTTGCCCTTCTGATCTGATCTTTCATAAATGACCTCCATTTGTCAGTGACCTTCCCAGAAAATATATCTTCATCAGATAGTCCACTTTGTGCAAGCTCATCTTGAGGTAGGTATATCCGGCCACGACGAGCACTGTACAGTAAGACAAACATAAATGTTGATTCAATCAAAGAAAGTCTATTAAAAAGATGATTTAATAGAACTTCTATCTAGTTTACAACAAAGAGAGTATACTTACTCTTCTCCGACATCACGCAATATGTTAGTAAGCTGATTTGCAATTCCCAAAGCAAATGCAGAACTGTATACACTTTCTGTTGTTGCTTGTGATTCTGGTGCAATACCCATTATAGGAACACTCATCAATCCAACTGTGCCCGCAACATAATAGCAGTAAAGATAGAGTTCATCAAAATTCTTGTAACGAGATTTCGTCAGATCCATTCTCATCCCCTCAATCATATCTCTAAATGGCTGAAAGAGACAGAAATCGATAAAATCCATTAAGCCTTCTTATCAACCAGCAAGAACCAGCAAAGAAATGCAAGAAGAAGACAGAATAAACATTCCGAATTAGGTCATCCCATAGAACACATCGATGGATTAAATAAAAGGCGAAGACATGCTGTAAAATGCAAGATAAACAATGCCCAAGGATGCCAGTAGAGCCAGATTTCAATATTTCACTCCACTCAAGGCAAGTTTTTGACCTTGAAGTCTGCATCTAATGTACTTCGATACAAATCACCAGGAAACACTTTCAGAGTACCACAAGAAATTCCAAGTCACATTAATATGGGTTCCATATAGGCTATGTAATAACCTGGATGTCAACAAAATATTTCGCAACTGTATCTGATAAAGCTGCATCAAGCATGTCATATGGACTACCATTAAAAAGGTCCTCTAGCCTTTGTTCCCATCGATCAAGTGCCTTTGGTGTGATGTGTGAAGCATTAGGGCCATCTACAAGCTCATCGGTCCTTCTGCCCCATACTGTATATAAAAGTTAAGCATGTTAGATTAGGATACACACCATTATAGATTTATAAGTATCAGAAGAAATTGGAAGGCACTTAACAAACAAAAAAGTAGTCCTCAAATAATATAAGTGCATGTTAGATTAGGATACAAACCATTATAGACTTATAAGTATCAGAAGCAATTAGAAGGCACTTAACAAAGAAAAAAGTAGCCCTTGAATAATAGAAGTGAATATTGATATACTTTGCATAGTATAGCAGCTATACAGCCTGAGAAGGGTTATCAAAATGAATAACGAGTGTGATAGAGGCCTGAAAAGTAGATCTCCTAAGTCTGAGGGTGTAAAGATCAAAATCACCAATAAGTTTTTACAAATCTAATAACCTAAGAAAAGATGCATTGTAGCTACATCCACATGACTATGAAAATGATTACTGAAGGATATCATAAACCTGCAGCAGACCCTTTCCACCTTACTGTAGACTGGAACTTGAAACTTTGAACTAATAGTACATGTACAAACCTGAAGATCAAGAAGCATGCAAAACCCATGTCAACATTTTACAACCATATCAAACTGTATTACATAAATTTCATCTATATTTCCAAAGCCTGGAATTACTCGAGAATAATCCCCCTTGCAGTATTTGCATGCACCAAACTGTTACAATATAAATTTTCTTTTTTTTGTTGTTCAATGAACTGCCTCATGTACTTAATACTGACATAGATGATAAGGTTGTATCTTTTTCTTATATCGTCTAAGGAAGTGTATTTAAACATTGAATATGCTTAAGTTTCTCTTTATTTCTCCCATTGAAGCTGTTTAATTATTTCCTGCCATTCATCTGGTCTTTTTCCTTCCTCCAACTTCATAGAAAATTTTCCCATGAGATTTTTCTCAGACATACCACTATTTGTTTTACATTTCTTAGCTAAAGATTTCTCATGAGATTTTTCTCAGACACACCACTATTTGTTTTACATTTTCTGGTTATATTCTATCTTGATAGTTTTGGTAACTATTAGTTTTGGACTAGCAGTGGATTTTTTTTACACCCCTTTGTCCAGCAACTCTTTTCTGCTAAATTCTAAGCCATGTGAATATGTTGTAGCACACTAAGGAGAGAGCTTTCATGTCTACTAATTTTTACACCTGTGGTTTGTATTCTGTTTCTTGTTGATATGCCATGGGCACTCCCTATCATGCTATTCTTGCTGAATATAATTTTGGGTTTCACTGTCCCAATGTGACCATTTGTAATATTAATTTCATCTTTCCTTTTGTTCTCCTGAATTGGACTTAAATATTTATATGTTTCTCAAAGAAACAATGGCATTCAGGAAGTTAATGTTATGCAATTGACATTGCTCAATGAGATTAACTACATCCTTTTTCTAACCCATTTTGATTAGCAGTAGTATCATGCACCTAACTGATAGTCTAAATATCAGTGTGGATGAATGTAGACTTGTTAGATAGTACTCCCAGAGAGACCCGTGTTGTTAGATACAGAGGCCAACATTGAATGTTGCTAGCAACCTTAACTTGGTTGTGTTTACTTGCCTGACCTTAACCATAACTGTAATTTAACTTCACCATACAAGCTATACAACCTAAGATTCCAATATCGTAAAATGTATAAACTCGTTTCGACCCTAATCAATTTTCCCACCACCCATTGCATCTTCCGAAGATTATGCCTGTGTTGGCAAATAATATTATGTCATGGTTGACAAATTTAACATATTATGTTGCTGCACAGTGATTGTGTCACATAATGATTATGTGAGCTATAATGTAATGAATGTAACATAATCACTATGATTATGATATTTAACATATTAACAAACATCTTTAACATATTAACAATTAGACTTGACATATGACCATTCAATATGTTTAGCTTTATCGTCAATTTTCATTTAACCAACAGCATATGAAATTTTTCACAAATTGTATGTCAGAAACTGAAAATAACTAATCAACACATGTTCAAATGTTTCTTTAATGAGATCCATTTAATTATTGAGCCAATTGCCAAATGAACATAAAATAATTGAAATAATTTCAGTCTTCATTTTCTTGCCCAAATGCACAACAGTATATGACTCTTCACGTGATTCTTTTCAGAGTGTTAGAAACTGCCGAAACTATGATTTTATAGTCACTTTGCAACATCCTACCACATCATCCACAGATATTAGATTGCCATACCTGCAAACATCCCCTGAAGATGATGTAGATTCCCTAGAACCTCCAGGGACAAGAATCCTCTTTAAATTTCACTTCTATGGGTGTGTTGTAAAAGTGCAACCTCCTAGAAACAAAAAGAAAATGCACTAAAAGAACATAACAGAAGAAGTCTCCTCTAAAGCCCTTTTTTCCCATTTCATTTTGACATATTTATAAGTTACCATGTCTATATCGGCTTCCAGGACCCACAGTTACAAAAGGTAGAAAAAGAGATAGAGAATATTTTTGGGCATGCAGTTGCTCAGATAATAGTACTTTATTATCATTTATATAACAATGATTCACATGCTCCTAAACTTGCCGAGTGTATTCTTTAGTTTTCTGATCTGCTGCTGTCTTTTCATCAGAGGTGGATTGTTTGACTTCTGATATAGCTCCTCCGGAGCTTCACCTATGACAAGTAAATTAATTAAATAAGTTCCTATTTAGGATTTTAGGCTTCAGGCCTCCAGGTTTCTCCCTGCTGCTTCTTGTTAATCTTCTGAGTTCTGTGCTCCTGAAGTAGGTAGTGGAAGAAGTATATTTTTCTACTTTAGGATTTTGGGCTTTTGCATTTTAGGATGATTTATTTGTCTCTCATAGCCCTTTATCCTTCCGAGTTCCCAAACATTCCAAAATCTTGGACTTGGTTGTTTGGGTCTTTGGGCTCTTCAGACCTCTTGATACCTTTGAGATCTTGTCAACAATGAGGGAATGCTCGAACATAAAAAAGGACTTATGGACTTGGTCCTTTTTTAGATTTTCATGTATTTTGGTTTCTCTGGCATCTTCAGCATTTCAAATTATGGGATTCTTGATCCCCAATTCCCGAAGACGTGGACCTTAGAATTTTTATGTGCCTCTGAAGCAGGGGTACATCAGGTTTATTGGGTGCTTGCAACCTAGGAAATACCTTGATCTTCCTGAAATGTGATGGCACTTACACAACTTTGATTTCAAATTTCAGGCGTTCATGGCTTCAGGCCCTTCAACTCAGCTTGTTCTTCCTTCACAAATTCCCAAATCCAAATTTCTGATCTTCAAAATGTCTAAATTTTTACTGTGGCAGGAATCTGAAATCCTGAACTTCCAAATTTCAAAATTTGATAAATATAGTGATGGTCCGCCACTTCACATATGCACATCCATTCATAAGCTTGCATAGATGGCAATGCTACTATTTCCTTCTCATCTTTATAAACTAACTATAATTTCATTTCCATTGGCATGTGAGATAATTGTTTACATAACAATCAATTCGAATAAGCCGAACAGTCTCCACTTCCAAGTTTGCAGCTTCTCATATCATTTTTGACTGTCCAGATTCCAGCTTAACAAATAGCCAACAAAATTGTTCTGCACCAATTTGTATACAAGTTGCAAGAATTCTTCGCTGTCGTGGATTCTCCTGCAACAATCCTTGAAAACAGATCAAAAGATTGCATCCTAAAAGTTAACTATACCTCAGATGTTAGGACCGCTCCTATACGACTTCTACATTGGCTAACCTTGGGAATGTGTCTATACCACCAACAGCCATTTGGTGCAACTTTCACCTCCCTTACTTTTGAGAATGAGGATAGCTAATTCTTCTAGATGGAATGGCACATATTTGTTCTTACACATCATTTTTGGCCAGGGTGTATATTTCCTCCCTCTTATACTCATATTTTGTATTTTAAAACCTTTTGTAACTTTCACATTTTTTTCATTCACTTCTTTTCTTTTTTCTACTTTTATTGACAAGCTGCCCCCTATCTTGGGTGTTCTAAACAGGCTATGCACTATAGTTCCATTACCAGATTTGTTGGGAAATCTTGTATGGAACAAGGGCAGTATTAAAACCTCAAGAAATCAGAAATGTAAAATCATAGATTCTATCAACAAGATATTGAATCCTTTCAAGACTTATTGGAACAATTTCCTCTTTGTATTAAATCAAACCAATCTCCTACTCCGCTTCAGCATCATTCTGAGCTTACCATCAAAACTCCAAATTCTCTTCTTCTACACTGTCACAAATTATTTTCTCTCTGTCTACTGTCTACTATCATAACAATGATCTAAACATCTACTTTACACAATAAAAGAGAACACTTTAACATAACCTTACTTTTAAAAAACAAAAAAGTCTTATTTTTATCTTCCTAGTTTTATATTTAACTGCTGGACCTATTTCTAACTGCTTCTTTTGGCATCCTACTTTTTTGTGTTTTGTTGTTCTGATTGATATTTTCCTATTGCATTCTATTGCAGTTATGTATTTTTGACATCAGATTTTCCAGCAATCTCCCCCTTGATGTCAAATCCCTGTATCTGCAATTTTGTCTTCAATCCTGATTATATTCACAGGTCCTCTAGTCATGATGTTTGCAAACTATTCTTCTAACCTACAAGACTGAATTCAACTTTCTTGTCTTGTACCCACTCTCTTACGTAATGTTGTTTTAATTCTATATGTTTTTTCCTTAGAATAAAATATTGGATTCTTATTTAATTGTAGTGCTCCATCATTGTCACAAAATATTACAGGAGGATTTCTTTGTTCTTCTCCTAGATCTTCGAAAGTTCTTAACCAAATTGCTTGTGCACATGTTGTAAATGCTACATACTCTGCTTCTGTACTAGATAATGCAATTGCATTCTGCTTCTGTACTAGATAATGCAATTGCATTCTGCTTCTTTGAACTCCATGTAATCAAGCCACTTCCTAATTGGAAACAATGTCCTAATGTACTCTTTCTATCATTTGATGACCCTATCCAATCTGCATCTAAATAACCAAATAACTTCAAATTTTTAATTGAATAATAATGGATTCCACGATCCTTTGTTCCTTTCACATACCCTAATATTATTTTTGCTACTCGTAAATCTCTTTCTATAGGTTCACTCATATACCTTGAAATCAAGGTTCACTCGTATACCTCGAAATCAATGACACTGCAAACATAATATCCGTCCATGTAGTTGTCAAGTACATTAAACTTCAAACCATACTTCCATATTTCCTTTCATCTACTTTGGGTGATCCATATTTCATCAATTTTCTCCATGAGCAATTGATGCATCAACTCCTTTACAATCTACCATAGTAAACTTTTCAACGCATCTAGCACATACTTAGCTTGACAAATAAAGATCTTACTATGAGATTGGCATACCTCCATACCAAGAAAATATTGCATCAATCCCAAATCGGTCATTGCAAACTCTTTCATCATTGTCTCTTTGCAGTTTAATATGCTAGATCAAGTCATCAACATATAGACATACATAAATTGTTTCAATACCTTCCTCCATAAAATACAATGTAGGTTTGTTCTTGCTTCTCACATTTTCCATTTGCTAAAAAATATATATCAATTCTTGAATACCATGCTCTTCATGCTTGCTTCAAATGATAGATCGCTTTCTTCAACCTATAAACATATCCTTTCTTTGTCGTTTCTTCAAATCCTTGTGACTGATCCACATATTACTTCCTCTTCAATGTATCCATTCAAAATGCACTCTTCACATCTCATTGGTGTACTTTCCATCCTTTCTGTGCTGCTAATGATAATATCAATCTTATAGTGTAATGCCTTGCAACAAATGCATAGGTCTCTTCATAATCTATACCATACTTTTGAGCATATCCTTTTGCAACCAATGTAGCTTTGTATCCTTCAACAGTTCCATCATTGTTGTACTTCGTCTTTTAAATTTAGTTCCTCACATTTTTTTGTCTTTCGGTGGCTTTACAAGCTCCCAAGTCTTCTTTCTTTCAATAACATTAATCTTTTCTTTCATTGCTTTAATCCATTCTTTCTTTTCAACTGCTTCTTCAAACTTAGTAGGTTCCATCTTAATATTTGAATAAAATGGATAATTAACCACTTCATCATCTTCATTGCTTTCTCTAGCTTGACTTCTTGTTTTGATCTAACATTAGATTTGGAGGATGAATTTGAATTACCTTCTTTGTGTAACAATGCTTGAACTTGATGTAAAACTTCAACTTTCACTTTTTTCTTCTTGATTCCAAACTATTATTTGACTTACTGTTTCTTATTCTTTTTTCAAATAATCTTCATAGACTTCTTCAACAAATATAGCATCTTTTGAAATAATGCTCTTTGGACCTTGAGGGGGGTAAAACATGTAGCCTTTGTTTTCTATACTATAACTTGTAAATATGTATGCTTCAATATTTGCATCCAATATCTTTTTTTTCCTCATCATTTATGTGAACATAAGCTAAGCAACTAAATATTGTGCCACTGTAGGCTTTATCCTAAACCCAACTGCATATAATGTCATATTTCTTACCGCAATAGTTATCCTTTTATTCATGATGTAAACATCCATGTTAATTGCTTCCACCCAAAACATTTTGTCCATACTATTTGCTTCCAGCATGCTTCTTGCTGATTCTGTTATCATTTTGTTTTTTCCGACCACTCCATTTTGTTGTGGTGTACGGTTGTGGCGTATAAGGTTTTGTTAAATTCTACTAAACAAAATTCACCCCCTCTATCTATTCTTAAACACTTTATGTATCTTCCACTTTCTTTTTCTACCAGAACTTCAAAGTTTTAAACATTATGAATGCTTCAAAAGCATCACACTTATTCTTCAAAAAATAAACTCATATGTATTTAGCTAAGTTGCCGAATTGGGTACGGGTACGGGTACGGTACACCGGTACGGCAATTTTTTGGGGGCAGGTACGTTTGGGTACGTCCGTACATAAAACATATAAAAATCATAGATATAGACATATTTGCAGCCTAAAAAGTAAAAACAAGAATTAAATTTAGAATACCACACATCATGCATATGCTAAACAAAACTTAGAACTACCATAAATATAACAAATCTACTATTTAATAAAGTTATCAATAAATGTAAGTCGGTAACAATGTAGTAATTCATACTTGTGCTTGCCTTGGACTTAGGAACACAAATTTGAATAAATAAGCAACTGTTAAGCCATTGTGATACTAATCATCTGACCTACGGATCATTAGTATCCAAAATAAGTTTTATGCCAATTTACATGATCTTCTTCCAAAGGAATATCGCTTGAATGAAGGACCATACTGTTGACTGTAATACTACTAATAACTGATAAAGAGTGTGAGCCTCAAAACTCTCTGAACAGCAAACTATCTGCCCGATTCCTATAATATATAGAACAAGTAAGCATCAAATGCTATGTCAACTTGACTTCAATGCACTAGAGTCTACAAAATTTGTGCTTGTTATCTGGCATTATCCACATCCTAAGCTCATGTGAGCAGATCAAAGTACCAAATTGGAAGGATCATACTTTATGAGATGTTAAGGTGTTGACATCTAGAAATAACATTTATGATCCAGGAAATGACTACAAAATAAGGCATGTCTTGTATGTTTGAGTCTCTACAGGGGGCGATCCATGTAGTGTAACTGCAGACATAAATTTTATAAACATTTTCCCTAATGGTAGCATTTGTCTCACCCTTATTAAGGGCCTAAGGAGAATCAAATCATCAATAGAGATGCTTTCTATATACAAAAACTATGGGGGCTCAATGTGGTTGAAGGTAACGCTCATCAAAGAACACTAATATAAGGATGGTTATCTTTATCCAAGGAAGGTTATCTGCATGCACTTGGCTATCGGAACTTTAATGAATCAACATAGTTTCTCGGAGAATTCGCATAAATAATCTTTGTAGGTACCATCTGCTGACAACAGTGGAGTTTTTGAGCACTTCATTGCCCCAGACCAAAAAGTGTCAGAAGTCTGGAATGTAAAGACAATTTAAAGTCGCAACTAGATAAAGAACTTATAGAACTTGTCTTCCAACCTAAAACACCATCAGAAAGTACTCATACAAAGGCAACACTTAAATGCAAACCTAAGTTTAATGCAATTGTTTAGTTGATATGTGGACTACATTATCCTATTAGGGAAAGAATGATGACCACCAAAACCTTCCGATCAGACTCCTCCTTCAAGGTCAGTGCCATTTTAGTCTATTCACTCACATTGGCTAATAGTGACAAACAAACGGCTCCACCATATGCCACAATCATACAAGCATATGAAGATTACTCATGGTACCTTCAAGCCCTTGTAACAAACTATATTATTTGTACAACAAAAAGGGTTTCCTTGCCAAAACGAAGAAGGTTCATCCCTAGTGCATATAAATGGGATTTAACACTGCCCATGCAAAATTCCATAGAGCTTCCAACACATGCCAAAGCCATGCACACCAAATGTGCTATATAAAGTTTAAATACTTGCCAATGAAATTAGGCGTGGAAGCCCTAATTTTAGCATTATATCTGATGATGGCAACTTATTATGAAAATGAGGGGATGTCTTTTTTAATAAAACTGACATGAAACATCGGGCCCATTTTTAAACATGCGGTCCATATTACCCATGTGATAGAATTACACACCTCCTCATAGAGAGTAACCTACATCTAGGGGTGAATCCATATTCTTGTTACATTAATTCACTCCTACATCTAATGGACTGTTTGCTCTTGAAATTTGTGATACTAGTTCTGTTGGAACAAGTAGATCATAGCCATCTATTGTCCCAAATGGAGTCAGACCTATAGCCAAATCCTTACTCTTACAGTAAAGAAACTCCACAAAAGGAAGATCTTCTTCCCATTAAGTTTGCCTGACAGTCATAAAGGTTATATGCATGTCTTTCATACATTGTTGATCTTATCTGTGTGCTCAGTAACTTCTCAGTGGATCCAATTACTGAAACTCGACTGCGTGCCCAAAGTTTTAAATAAGCCCTTCCACAAATGACTTAAATTCTGAATCCCTATTACTCACAAAACTTTTTGGGAGACCAAAAATAGTTAACACATTAACAGTCCAACGGTTTCCTACGTTTTCTGCACTTTGAGTCGTTATGCATGGAATGAATTGGCCATCTAAGTTAGTCAAGCTAGTAGTAACAAGATCTGGTCATTCTATTTTACTTTTGATTTTCTATGAAACATTTTAAAATCTCACAGAAATGCTTTCCTTTTTGTTAACTGGAACTGGCAAGTGCATAAAAGCTTGCACAGCTGGAACATGTTCTGCTATATTCACATAATACGACTTGTATTTGGTGATAAATTGGGCTATGTCTTTCCTACCCTGGCATCAACTCAGTACCCTTTTATACAAAAGCATTCCGAATTGTCCTGATCAAAGGGATTAGTACAAAACTACAAAATTTTCTTTTAATTCTAGCACTTACCATATATTGCCCATATTGCCCTTTGCCGCTCTGGTGTCATAAGCAACGTTCCTGAAAAAATGAACAAAGCAATGGATTAGTATCTTGAAATCAGCTTTCACTACCTGACAAGCATGAAAGCCAGAAATATCCCCTACTTGCTAAGACACCTAAGTTTCTAAACTTCCTATTAGCCACTTCATTTTCGTTCTCAAAATTTTCTCAATATAAAGCTGCAGACCACACAAAATTGTTAGTTATAAGGACCTAGCAAATTAGATTTCCTAGCTCGACCGGTACTCATAACTTTGTACTTGAGAATATGGACCCTTAAGTAAAGGCCAGCCCGCGGCCTAGGTTCCTCTGCAAGGCTCCCAGTTTCCTTGTTATTTATTCACACTGGCAACCACAGACTTCTAGACCAACATGCGGATCAAACAAAACTATTTGCTCAAGGGCTTGGCAGTTAGATTCAGAATCAAGAACAAAACTCATAACTTCATAATTGCTGATGTGGATTCTTAACTCAAAGGTCAAACAGGGGACTTGCAATATACTTGCTAAGGACATTCTGATTAGACCCAGAAGCTCGAACAGGATTCATAACTCCGTACTTATGGATATGGGTTCTTAGCCAAAGGATCCAAAAGTTAACTTACAATCGACTTGCTACAGTGACAATTTCAAAATACAATTGATAATTGGTGAGAATATGTCATGTCCCGGCTTCTTGACGAAGCCTTATTTCAAATCAAAGTGGCAAAATAGTGTTTTTTTAACACTCCTTCTGAATTTAATAATAATAATAAATAATATAAAATTTCAATTATTGGAAATAATATTTAAATTTGAGATTGCTCTGGCCTGTCGGAGCCATTACTTCATATTTATATGGGGTCGAGTTCACTTTGGAGGAGCATGAATCGGAAACGCATCTCTTCGGTGGCATTGGAGACGAAAACCTCCCTGCACTAGGCCAGGTGGGAGAATCGAATCGAGCTGGATTGGCATTGTTTAGCTGAGCTCACAGCGTTGGGGTACTTGCAGCGCTGCGTCGAGCATCGGGAGACCCCTTCTCACACCCGCATCCATGCCACTGGCAATTCCTTGCTTCAGCGGGGGTCGAATGAGAGAGTGTTGCCCGTCGAACAACACCGAATACTCTGATCGTGATTTAGAAGAGCGCACATTCTTGGAGGGAGAATTCCGGTTCGTATTGTCATGACAGCGATATAAAGATCTGTCTCTCTGATTTGACAATCGAGAGACCCCATCTCAATATCACGGGAATATTGGGTCGACCAAGGTCGGCAATATTATCGGAGCATCTTCATCGGGATTCTTTCGGACCAGAGTATTCTCATCTCATCGTGTGATCCCAGCTATTTGGAATACGAGTTTCTTGAAGCAATCACCAGTCCAGTCGATACCATTTCAAGCGTCACTATTTGAGATTGCCGTGGGCAGCCTCTTCACGGTTATCATTGGTTATTATTTGCGGGGACTGTACATGTAAGCTCAGCGAGCCTCAATACTTAACTTGGTCATATCCCCGCCAGTCTATATTCATTAATGTATGCTATTGAATGTAAGGATCATCGGTGTTATTGTAACGTTGTTATTCTGCCCTAATTTCCCTGTGTAACTACAATCTACTTCTGAGTGAAACTATTATTATTATTATGCATTCTGTTTATGTTCTGAACTGGGAAATTTAATGCATTTTACTTAAGATCAAGTCTAGCACATTACGGTTTTATCAGAGCCTCAGACCCTACGAGCAAGCAAGCCAAAGAGAGCAGCGAGCAATCGAAAGGGAAAGAAGGAAGGCAGCAACTGAATCTTTCGGAATATGGGCAGAGGTAAGAATGTGGCATATAGAGATGAACAGTGGGAGACCTTCCTGAGGCAAATGGCTTAGATGCAGGAGCAAATGGCCAAACAACAAGAACAAACATCCCGAATGAAGAACATGATGATGCAGACCATGAACACCATGACCAACACCTTCATATCAACATCAAATAATGGCCCAGAAGGCAGCCACTCCAATCAACATGGATCTGAAACTCAGAGCAATAAGGCCACCCGCCCCACACAACCCTCATTTTTGCCCAAGAATGGACCTAACAATGGAAGAGAAGAGCAAAAACTTGTTGAAGGTGATGTCAATGCAAGTGTAGATGCCTATGCGCATAATGATCCTGATGTGAGAAGCCAAATCCCATTCATTCAGTTACACAATGTGAGGAATGGATCAAAAGGAGGACAATCAACATTCTATTCTAATAGAGATCTGCAGCATAGGGTGAGTAAATTGACTCTCCCAACTTTTGATGGCTCGGGAAAGGTGACGGCACGAACATGGGTACTCAAGCTACACATATACTTCTCACTCAACCCTATGCCCGAAGATGAAGCAGTCAAGTTTGCCATTCTGCATTTGGAGGGTATCGCACACGAGTGGTGGCATCATGGAGTCATGACACAAGGGTTTAGCCTTGTCACCACATATGCTCACTTCACACAAAGGCTCATAGAAAGGTTTGATCGAAGGGATCCAGAAATACACTTCCAAGAATTAACACGTCTAAAGCAACAAGGGACCGTGGATGATTATGTGGCAGAATTTCAGAGGCTTGTTGTTATAACCATATGTGTCAGATAAAAGGCTCATGTTCTTGTTCATTGAGGGGCTATCAAAATCTTCCGAGGATTGGTGAGAGCTTTAGAGTCGACATCATTGGAAGAAGCTATTCAAAGGGCCTTGGACCGTGAGGACTCCACCACGAAGAATAAGCCTATGATTAAGAATGCGCCAATAGGACAGCCAAAGAAGCCACCCCATGAGATTACTCCTCAATCGACAAACCCACCGCCACGATCTCACAGGATGGACATGTCTAGGAACGAGCTATGAAGAAAGGGATTGTGCTACCATTGCAAGGAACCTTGGGCACGAGGTCATAGGTGTAGGGGAAAAGGACAAATCCACTATATTGTGGTAACTTCTGATAATGAGGTTGAAGAAGGGGGAGGTGAATTCACAAACCTTATGGATAGAGAGGTGCACGTTGAGACATTGGGAGGCACTCTTGCAACATTGTCAAGAGCACCTAGGTATCACTCCCTCCGCATTAGAGGAGACTTAGAGGGATGGAAGGTAATAGTATTAATGAATAGTGGAGCCATTCATAATTTCATCGATGAAAGGCTAGTGGCTAAGATGGGTTTATGAACAGAAGATTTTGAAGGATTTAATGTGACAGTGACAAATGATTACACTATTCCATGTAATTGTCGGATCCAACAAATGGAGTTGATCCTAGGAAGACACAAGATGCGGGATGATTTCTATATAGTTGGCATCGGAGAGACAGATGTGGTCCTAGGAGTGCAATGGCTGCACTCACTTGGGGAGTACACAACAAACTATCAAACTCTAGAGTCGAAGTTCAAAGCTGATAGAAAAGAGGTCATCCTTCGAGGATTCTCCAAGACGAGCCCTAAGGAAGTCTCAACCAAGACAACGGAGAAGACGTTGCTAGAAGCAAAGACATTCAAGGATCTGGATTTGAAGTTGCTTGAGGGCAAGCAACATTTGAGCGAGGAGGATTGTCATGTCCCCACCTATTTCAAATCAAAACGGCAAAACAATATTTTTTAACACTCCTTTTGAATTTAATAATAAAATAATATAAATAATAATAATAAAATAATATTAAATAATAATAAATAATAATATAAAATTTAAATTATTGAAAATAATATTTAAATTTGGGATTGCTCTGGTCGGCGCCATTACTTCATACTTATATGGGGTCGAGTTCACTTTGGAGGAGCATGAATCGGACAAGCATCTCTTCGGTGGCATTGGAGACGAAAACCTCCCTGCACTAGGCCAGGTGGGAGAATCAGATGAGCTGGATTGGCATTGTTTAACTGAGCTCACAGCGTTGGAGCACTTGCAGCGCTGCGTCGAGCATCCAGAGACCCCTTCTCACACCCGCGTCCATGCCACTGGCAATTCCTTGCTTCAGCGGGGGTCGTATGAGAGAGCCTTGCCCATCGAACAACACCCGAATGCTCTGATCGTGATTTAGAAGAGTGCACATTCTTGGAGGGAGAATTCCGGTTCCTATTGCCGTGACAGCGATATAAAGATCCGTCCCTCTGATTTGACAATCGAGAGACCCCATCTCAATATCACGGGAATATTGGGTCGAGCAGAGTCGGCAATATTATTGGAGCACCACCATTGGGAGTCTTTCGCACCAGAGTATTCTCATCTCATCGTGTGATCCCAGCTATTTGGCATAGGAGTTTCCTGAAGCAATTACCAGTCCAGTCGATACCATTTCAAGCGCCACTATTTGAGGTTCCCGTGGGCAGCCTCTTCACGTTTATCATTGGTTATTATTTGCGGGGACTGATGTAAGCTCAGCAAGCCTCAATATTGAACTTGGTCATATCCGTGCCAGTCTATATTCGTCAATGTATGCTATTGAATGTAAGGATCATCGGTGCTGTTGTAACATTGTTATTCTGGCATAAATTCCCTGTGTAACTACGATCTGCTTCTGAGTGAAACTATTATTATTATGCATTCTGTTTAAGTTCGGAACTGGCAACCTACATCTGATTTTAGGAAATTTAATGCATTTTACTTAAGATCGGGTCTAGCACATTACAGAATATTGGATATGAAGCCTCAACCAAATAAGCACAAAGAACCAACAATAAGGGTTGTAAGCTTGTCCACATAAAACCGAGGATGTATTTTATATCCTGATCTGCAAGGCTTACCAACGGAGGGGCTAAAGCAACCTTCTTCTACCCAGATAGGCATCCCTAATGTTTTTAAGTACATAAAAATTCTTTAAGTGGGTTCTACATCAGAAAAAAATCATCATTCTAAACTAGAAAAATCAATTCAATAAATTGGTTCACCAAACCGTGGTCTAGTAACAAGGCAGAGCAATTGAAATGATGATAAGACTCGTTTACAATATACCAAGTAAGAAAAGAAAACTATACATTAGAAGAAGAAATAGTACCCAAGTAGTAAGTATTCGCATTCTCAGCACAGACTTCTCGGCAGCGCTCATAAGCTTCATCAAGGATCTGCAAGGTCCCAGTAGGCACCAAGTCGGACTTCACATCCAGCAACCGACTCTTTCCTTCTTTCTTCACCATGGCGGCCTGCTTCAGCACAACATCATACACTTTCTGCTCTGATGACAACATAGGCCTTCCTGAACCATCTGTCACCAAACCAGCCAGATCAGGAAACCTGGTGATCCTGCGCCTCACATTTTCTGATGTTTCATTTGAACTGGAGATGTTCGTGGCAGCTTTTACAGACAATCTCTCTCTATACTCCTTAAATTTTGTCTGTAATACAAGTTTGGTCATTACTTTTGCTCCTGCAATCCTAGATACCACATACCCACCATGGTTGTAGTGCTGGAAACGCTCAGAGCAGCACAGTTCCTTTGAACCAGCTGCCACCCAGACCATTGCAACGGCCATTTTCGCTATAACTCTAATTCAGATAACAACAATGCAGCTTCTGACTTTTCACACTTCAGATGCACCTACATAAAAGAACTACGTCTGATCTCTATTAATGCAAATGTCGTGAAGTCTTGGGATTGTCAAATATCGCAGTCTTCATGCTTTTCCTGAATATAATATCAATGCCCACTTAATTCACTGTGGAACCTTCCCCACCATTCAAATCACCTCATAACCTTCCAAAAACTGTTGTTCCCCCAACTATTCCACCAAGAATGAAACCATTTTTTATCCAATTATTTCAAGTTTTCAGAAAACTTCATATCAGATTCAGCGGCCAACATTTAATTTTTACCGTCGAAATGGATCCAAAACATAGATAATCAGATTGATTATCCACGTTTGAAATGTTGCAATGTAAAATGCTTCTATATTGTGAAAGCCTTTGTACGTTTGACAGACCGCAGACTGCTTGTCCAATCACACACAAATATAGCGAAAATAACGTGGGTTAGAAGTACTGCATCGATAACAGCCAGTCGGAAAATATTTTAATAACCACGCGGGTCATGTGCCGTGAGATTTTGGCGGAGGTAATGATTTGCACGGCTCATTTCATTAAAATCCTGTGAACGTCATTAAAATCTTTCATTCATTTATTTTATTTTTTATAGAATTCTCAAGTCCATGCAAATTCTGAATTTTGGCTTAGAGCATGCTATCTTTCTGTTAAGACGATGGGTATGAATGCCCTCTTAATTAGTTAAAACTAATAATTGATATATAAGTATTTTTTAATAATAAAAGAGTTACTAGTTTCATGAGTCATTTTAAGATGTTTTTGTTGTATATTATATTTGTGATAAAAAATTATAAATATGAAATTATATCTAAAAGTAATAAGTTCAAATAAATAGTTTGTTGAACTACATTTTAGGTCATATCTATTTTTGCGGAACTCATCAAGCCATAATTGCATAAATGCATTTTATTTGTGAAAATGAACTATTTGTGTGGAAATAAATTGTGCCCATCTAAATACCTAGAATCTATTCACCTCATTGCATGGAATTAGAATCTAAGAAATAAACATTGTTGATAAAAACCGTTAAAAGTTTGCTAGGCAATGATCTTCCCATGTGGTCAAACCCTTGGAGTATGATTTAACAATTTTGAACAAGAATCAAAGACAAAGAGGAACCAAGAAAGATGTTATATTTTGTCTCTAAGTGCATATGTTGGTCTAAGTTGATGATACATTGAATAATATGGTGTTTCAAATAATAATGCTATATGATACTCAAACAGATCTTGGATTCCCAAAAAGTGAATAAAGTGGATTCCACCCTCTATACATAAATTATGGATTTTAATAACATACCAAAGAAAAAAATGTAAAATATTGAGTAAAAAGACATCTTCTCTTTAAAAGAACAAGTTGGATCTATCTCTCCCTCCTCCTATCTCTATTTCTCTTTCTCTCTCACCCCATTTATCTTTCTCGAGTTATATCTATATGTCTATCTCTACTTCTTTTTATCCCTATCTCCCTTTTTTTATGCCTATCTTTCCCTATCTCTCCATCTCTCATAACCACTCCCTCTTTCTATAATGGGTATGTTGAAGAGGTGTGGAAGGTCAATTAGGAAAAAGAGTGAGAGAGCGAGAGAGAAACTAACTTTTTGATTAGTCATTTTATGTCAATTGTCCAAGGGCATCTCCTTATATCTCTATCTCTCTATCATTCTATCTCACCATCTACATCTCTCTATCATTATATCTCACCATCTACATCTCTCTCTATCTCTCCATCTCCCTATTATTCTATATCTCTCCATCTCTTCCTCTTTGTCTCTCCCTCTCTATCTCCTTATCTCTCTCTATCATTATCTCTTCATTTCCCTCTTTCTATCTCTCTCTCTTCCTCTCTCCCCCTCAATCTCTAAGTTTAGATTCCTTTTTTGAAATGAGTCTTTCCTCATAACTATTTGTTGAGAGAGAGGTCATTCATATAGAGGAGATTGAGAAGCTTAGTCCTTTTAGCACCCTGGTTCAATAGTAATTAGAAGGCTTGGTATGATTAGTACTTGTTAAATCTAGTGACCATGTGGCTTTATAGAAATGTAAGTTATGGGAAATGCAATTAAATCCTAAAAATTATTTCAATGCACTCTCATGAAGTAGGAAGTTTAATTATTTACCTCTTTATTTAATTATTATAACTAAATCATCATCTTCAAAAAAATGTAATTTGTAGATTGATGAACACTTAAGTATGAACATAGCTAATATAAAATTGTTTACCTTTCATGTTAAATATTGAAGAGTTATACTCTCCATGAAGGTGTGTTGAGAACATGTTTTATATTTTCTTTATTAAATGTTTGATTGATGAAATGATACTAACTAAGGTGGAGGCCAATGAATGTTATTTATGCACTATAAAGGGTGATTGATCATTATAGATTGCATGTGCTTAGAAAACTTGTTCTATGTAAAGAAGATATAGTTTAAACTTATCTGTAATGGAATCTAATCATAAAAAAAATCTTCACGTCTTATTTGATCATTCAACCATTTTCTAGTTTGTCATTAACCCATCACCCTCAACAAGTGTTATCTCCATCTAATTAAGGTCGTAATCACTAACAAGTATCATTCTACATCATTTGCCTCTTATGTAGCAATGTGATTATGTGTATTTTACCATACATTTTTTCATTTTTTATTCATTTTAATTCATTCTCTCTCAATCTAATTATTACAACTAACTCATTGTCTTCATTTTTGGGGGAATTTATATTATTTATTACAAGTAAGTGGAAACACATTAAATATAAAATCATTCACATACCATGCTAGGGTATTTTCCAACTTGCTAAAGTGTCATATTTTTTTATATTATTTAATTCTTTTGCCTCGCTATCTAATCATTGCAACTAGATCACAATCTTTAAATAGTTTACAAAATTTATAATATTATAAGTTCTTCATTTGAACACAATCAACATAAATCATTCACCTAGCATGCTAAGGTATTTTCACCTTTATTCCAACCCCTTTTAACAATTATCTTGTCCCATGTAGGTGTGATATGTATGTGTTTTATCTTTTTTAATTAAAATTAAGATTGATGAAAGGATGGTGACTAAGGTGGTAAAAAAATATATGCCTTATAAAAAGTAATTAGGTCACTATGAATTGTATGTTCTCAATAAACTTGTTCTATTTACAAAAGGCATAGTTTAAATGTCTTTCTTGAAGGAATTATTTAATTTACTCTCATCTTCTTTGATCATGCACTTATTTTTTGTGTCATTGTCAACAAGTGTCATATACAACTTGCTAGGGCCATAATATCACCAACCTACTACATTACCTCATTCACCTCTTGTGTAGTGGCATGATTATGGATATTGTACCTTACATTATTGCTATTACTTTCAATTCATTTCAATAATCAATTATAAACAATTTGATATAGAAAAATCAAGTTTATATGTTTCATGCAAAGCATTGGTTTTCAACTCATGTCAATGATCAATTATAAATAATTTGATATAAAAAATCCATTTTTTTATTAATGTATCATGAAGATTTAAGCACATGATTGAGGTGGTCAATAAGTAACACTTGTAACTAAGCCAACAATTTAATAAGCTTGACAACATTTTTGAAGATAACTTAGGAGTTTAGCATTTAGAATGTTCATTCAATAATCTTTAAATTACTTAAGAAAATTATAAATCTCCATCCTTAAGCAAATACATCAAGCATTTGTATAACTAGGATCTTTGATCAATAACTTTGAGATAGATGAATATATTGAAAATGGTATTTATAACGGAATATATCACACTCACATATAATTTAGGTTAGTTTAATAAGTAATCAACTTAGATTAAAGAGTTGGGATTAATATTAATTAAAATTGTAAAATTTAAATAAATTAAATGTAATACTTAGCTCAAGGTTTATTGATGGAATATGTTGTTAAAGATGTCAAGAATGTTATTACTAATGCACTAAAAATTAAGGCTTTATCTAAATGTGTGTATCAAGATTTGTGAATTAGCTATGTTTCACTCAATTTCAAACATGTGCCTACAAAAGTGAACTGACATGTATATCTAGACCTAATCCCATGAAACTAAACTAGTACAAATATGATGATATGATATGGTTCATCTCAATCTTCTGATATCTAAACCATAGCAAGGAACTAGAAATATTTGCAAACACCTTATGGGAATCTACTAAATTAAAAAAGGCGGTGTTCTCCTATGTCATATCCCTAATCATACTAACTCAAAAATGATGAACCAATGTTGAAGACAACAAGAAATATTGTAATATTCCAAGGATGATGATGTAATGTTTATGTATTATTTTTATCTTTTTAAAATTGAGTTATAGATGTGCTCTATAGATTCATTTCTCTCTCCTAGATTTCTCTAAATGAATTAGATTTATTCCTTGCATCTAATACACTATCATGAAATTTAAAATAAGTTACACTTTTGCTAGCTCATAACATCTAGAAGGGGAGGGAAACAAGGGCCCAAATTAAGAAATTCAAATTTAAAGGTTTAGGATTCAAATTCATGACCATTAAAGTGACCTAGTTAATCACATACCTACAAATATGAATGGAAGCGATGGGAAATTAGATGTGAATTTTAGACTCGAGACTTGGCATGAGTGATAGTGAGGACAAGCTGAGATAAGGCTATCTACTAAACTCCATCCAAAATACATCATCTTGCAAATGATTTAATTCATAAAATCCAACCCAATTATCATAGATCTAAAACATAAGGGAAAAAGGTATGGATATACAATTTTCACCACTATAATATTAATACCCTCGCTCTTATTAAGTTACCTCCCACACATTCTTAAAATTAAATTATCTCCTATTCTTCTAAGTTTTAGCATATATTTTAAATTACCACATATGTAGTTTTTTCACATGTATAAAATAAAGTTGAGATAAATCATCATATATATTTTAATTTATTTCTTTGTATTTATTTAATAAAAATTTATGTCTTAATTTCTATTAGATTATTATAAATACATGTTTAGTTTTTATTCCTTTCCAATAAATGAAAAAATATTTGTACATATCTGAACCTCAAAAATTTTAGCCCTCTTGCACCTCTAAGGTTTTGCACCTAAAAGGAGAGAGACAAAGATCCACACTTCATTCAAGAACAAACCCTTGAAATTTCAATACAAAGGAGATTGAAATCTGTCAAAGGGAGAGTTCTAGGGGATGCAAATGATAAAAGGGGTTCACCACCAAGTATAAACTTGGAACATGCAAAGCATTTGAAAACATAGTGTAGAAATACAAACCAAACTAAACAGAAAGTTGTGAAATAGAAGGTGTGCATTTGGAAATGTGTTGCAGACTGGAATGAAGACTAAAAATGTTGCTTGTAGACATGGAAAATTGACCGACACACTTGATCCTAATTACTAACATCGTTTCATCCTGAATCATACTCTCAGTTTATCATCACCTTTCATCCCTTAATTAAATAAATCATTATTTATTCAATTCGGTCTTTCTCCTTTGCTAATTAAATTAATCAATTTAACTTAATTAATCCTCTATCTCTGTTCATTTAAATAATTCATTTTATTTAAATTAAGTCTCTAAAGTCTTCTTATTAAATTGAATAAATTAAACCTTATTTGATTTAATCTAACATTATCCCCTTTAGTTAAATAAATCAAAACATTTATTTAATTAAACCCTTCCTCTTAATTTAATTTAAATCAATACATAAATTTAAGTCTAAATTGTCACATCTTCTAATTCTTCATTACATTAATTAATCTTTGATTAAATTAATCTTAAATCATGTCCCATCCTCTAGCTTTTACCACTTGCACATGAAAATAGATTTAATTCATTTATTAAATCTCTATTTTCTCTCAACATGACATAAAAGGGGAATATTCCCTCAAATTTGAATTCAAATCCAAATGGACTTAGTCCTTCCAACAAGGCATTTATTTCACCTTACAAATCCTTTTGCTTTGAGCCAAGTGGCCATAACTTCATTTTCTTCCCTCTCCAACAAGTCATTTCATTAATTTCAAATTCCACCTAATAACATTTATTGGCACTTTCATCAAAATGTGCACAACCTTAAACCATTCACATTTTGACAAGTTGCACTTGGCCATTACATGTTGAATGATCCCACATTGTTCATTCTTCCAATTTAGAAATCTATAAATGAGAAACTCTTCCTCTCATTCATCATCCACAATTTGAGTAAACTTATTATACTCAATTTTATCTTCAAACATAGCCATTTTCATCTCTCTTTATCAAGTTTTTAGCTAGGTTATGCAGGAATTCAACCAAAGTGGATCAATCATCATCAAGCTTACAAAGGAGTTGGAAAAGGGCCAATTTCTACACACAATTTGCACCAACTCCCCCATGGGATTGAGTGTTTGCATTGCTTAATTAGGATTTCATTTATCTTTTATGTTTTGTTCTTCATTTTTCCTATTATTGAGCATTGTAGATGGATTTCATGGGGAATCCTTGTTTTCACTCGCATTTCAATCTAATAATGTGCTTGTTTTCCATGTTTGTGTAGGTGTAGGATTGGGGTTCACACTACTGATTCTAGAATTTTGACCTACTGGGACATTTATGTCATTCTAGCGACTTAGTCCCAAATCTGGAAAACTGCACCGAGCCTGTTTCAGCCAAATGGGTATCTAAATCTATATAAATATTTGAAAATCATGTGCAATGGGACTAATTCACCACTAATGGCGACTTAGTCCACTTTAACCTTTCTAAAAATTTGAAAGTGGAATCTGAAGCTCTCAATCTGCACTTTTTGTTCCTCCGAGTATTTGGATCTGAAACCCCGATTTTCGACACTATAAGTGACTTTTTATGGATATTTTTCCCTATCCAATAAGGATATGTCTTCAACAACTTTTCAATCTATTCTTCAATGATTTCCAAGCATTCAAGGTACCTAAATCTGCAAACACGCAAAGAAAGAGAGAGAGACATGTTGATTGTTAGGGCATGGGGGTTTATCTTGGTCAAACCCCTTTTAGGTAATTAAACCAAAATGAGGAAATAAGATGAAGCATGAATGTGAAATAATGGGATTAGAAACTTGCCATGATGATAAATCTTGAATTTCTGCAGCAATGGATGAAGAGTTCGTCCTTGAATGCCTCTTTATGACTTAGAATGCTAAAACCCTAGCTTGCTTGAGAAGAATGATGAATGATGAATGAATGATGAAATGAATCAAGAGAGAAAAGAAGGTAGAAGATAGAAGGCCCCCAAATGATTGTAAAACCATATATTTATACACAATTATGCCCTAATTCTCGAAAATACCACATCACAAGTCGACCTTAGGTCTTAGAGAATAAAAACATGCCAGAATTTTGAAATAATTTTGATTTTTGAGCCAAATGGGACTAAGTCACCCCAAGTGGCGACTTGGTCCCACTTAGGCAATTTAAGTGAGTGTCATGAATTAAGATGTATTAATGATTTTTATTGGGTTTATTCTCAAAAAGACAGTTAAATCAGGCTTGTAAGTGTAAAATGGGGCCAATTAAAGCATAAGAAAGGTGTAATTATTGATGACAAGCCTAGGAAAGTGTGAGATTTTGTTATAAATCCTTACAACACTTTGAAATAAGGCTTGGTAAATGATAAAAAGAGGTTATTTAAGTGAAATATATTAGAAAGGTTCGAGAAAAAAGTGAAAGTGTGTTACAACACTTCACAACACTTTTACAAGGTGCCATATAATTCTTATTGATTCACAAGGGTTGAAGACCTAATGTAAATGTGGTGACCACATTACAATGTTAAATCTAGGCAAAATTAGGCCAAAATCCACAAGAAAGACTCAAATGAGCGTGAAAATGTCTAAGGATACATTTTTTTGGGGCACAATATCCATATCCATCAATTAGACGAAAAAACATTTTTTACATATAAAAGTTAAGTATTTATTTACAAAACCTACCCAAAATCTATATTTAATTTTTTTTCTTTCCCAAATACCCCTCTCCTACTATATATCAATCCTTAATTAAAAGAAAATATTTTTATTTTATAATATTGAATTTTTATAATGGTAAAAGTTGCATATATATGCAAAGTCCCATTTAATTTTGGCCCATTTTGACGGAATGACTTAAAACAATTACATAAAAATAAGTGGTGGAATCTTGTACTAAGTTTGGTTCTTTTGGAAATCCTATGCATCCTCATTTATTCACATCCTCATGCACTTCCATACATTTTTATCTTATCATATTCTCATTTGTAGTCATTTATGCATATTTTCCATAATTAGTAGCACATAGTTCCATTCATATGTTCCTTTCCTTAAGATCTTAATTTCCCTATTTTTGCTCAATCCTACAATTCACAAGATCAATATGACCTACTTAGGATTGTCAAAAAAAAAAAGAAAAAATCAATTACCAACTCCAACCCTTTTCTACTAGTAATTGTGAGCCAACATAGTACATGTGTGCGTGATTAATTTGTGTCTTGGTATTTAATGGAATTCAAGGAAAATATAAGGAAAAATAGTATTAGGAATTATATTTATATTTGATTTTAAAATGAACATGTCTACATCATAATCATAATCTAGACATATAGGAAACTTGCATGCTTATTTGTTATCTTTCAAACATTCCCAAGGAAATAAAGACAATCCAACAAGGGGGTCAATTGAGGAGAACTTGACTCTCACAATTCAATAGATTCCCCTTAGATATTCCAAAATAACCTATCCTTATGCAAATATAGATATCAAATATTGAGGTGAAGTTGGTTTTAGAAGTTCATTGTGTACCAGATCGATGAACTACAAGTTACATGACAATTTTATGCTCTAAATCAATTATGCACCACTTGGGATCAACTCCAAACCACCTATATTTTACCTACAAGAAATGCAAATCTACACATCCTTCGAGATAGTGATCGCATCAAGTATATCAATATGAACCATTGACAAGTAGATTTTGAGCAACATTAGCATCATTCTTCATTGTAGCTCTCAAAGCTAGGTGCCCAATCCTTTTGCATTTACTTTCCAACAAAGAGAAATTAAACTTTTTCATTTCTCAGCTCTAATTAATTTAGATTGATTCTTCCTTACTGTATATTTTATTTAATTAACCTAGATTAACCATGTAACATGATTAAATTATTTACATTTTAGTTAGCCCAAAATTTAATTACATAACTTGGGGTTTCCTCTTGGGGTTATTTCCTTTATTATATTTTTGATATCTACCATTTTTTGTAGTTATAAATCATTTCTAGATCTAATTAGGGTTTGAATCTCATTTCACATTGGTGTTTCATTAATACATCCCTATTTTACAATGTCTTACTTTTACCCACACTACCAACCCTTGTTGGGGCATTTAGGGTTTTATTTCAAGTCTTATTATTAACAAAAAAAATTATTTACATAAAATATTATGTTATTTTCATATCCTTTACTTTTGTATATTAAGGTTTATGGATTTTATTGCATAATCTTATGAACCCTAACCATCCACCTTTGAATAGATTTTTATTGTTGTATATTTACAACATGGATTCTCATGGTTCCTTATCCTTGACTACTATCTATGCTTATATCACATATTTTGATGTGTTTACACACTTTTGTGACAGGTGATCCCCTCATCCTTGATTCATTCATGAATTTTTACAGTAAGGATGGGATCACGTTTACTATGGAGGCCTTGTTTCATAATGTATTTATCTTTTCCTCCTTCATGGACTTATTCATGTAACATTACCTTCTCTTTTGGATACTTTTACTTTATTTATTTGTTATTCTTATACTATTTATATCATTCCCATTGGCAATTCTAGTGATGTGCTTGAATATAGTGATACTTTACTTTTGAGTCCATTTCCTTCATGTGACTTGATTCATGATACATCTATTGTGATGGATATTCATGTCATGCCTTTACCCTCTATTACTATGTTTTTTGGTGAAAACTTATAATATGATGAGGGTACATTTATTTACTTACATATGTCATTATTATTACTATTTTCAAGGAAGTGTGCACCCTTGTTGAGTTGATAAAATCACTCAGCCACCTCATGAAACATGGGATAATCTCCTTGAGTGTGGGCTCAGATGATGGAGATCAACCTTCAGAGAGGGTTGGTTCCCTTAATGTTTTCTCCTAATTTTGAGTTTCTTCTAATATAATAAAATAATTTATGTCATGGAAAAGGGATAGAGGACTAAAAAAATTGAACCTATAACTATGGATAGTGATGCACTAGAAAGATTGAAGACTAAATGTTTAGACTCTTTTGTATAAAATGATTAATGAAAAGTTATTTTTTGTCACACAACCATGTTTTTCTACCTTATGTTCTTATCTATTTTGCTAAAATGTGACCTATCTCTCTTGTTTTGGAAGGAAAATGAGTTTTTGATAATTGAATCAACTAATCTAGGTATAACTAGCAACCAACACATAAAGAAGAAAGTTTTAGGTTTTCAGGTGTTCAATCATGCATGATTTAGAGGTTTTCATATAGAAAAATAAGAAAATTGCATAGAATTAATCAACACACAACATGAACCAGTACAATGAAGGTGAAACTTACCTTTTCCATTGATAAAGATGCCTTGCAATTTTACATATAGTCTAAAAATTTATTTGATTTGATTGAAGATGCTTGAAATATTAAATTACATGTTATTTTCAATCTCAAGAACTAAAGAAATCATGAGTTACAATACAATGCTTTTTGTTTGAAGAGCTTGCAAAAGCTACAACATGGCCAAAATTGTAAGAATTGACTTGAATGAGGACTAGGCATGCCTTTTAGCGTTCAAATTGCCTCTTCAAAAGTTAGAACATGCTTTGAATAATAAAGTGACAAGTGTCTTCTTATTGTTGGGTCAAATTCTCCTTGTCTTGGGCACCAGTTGTTGCTCCTAGAAACTTGTTGTTGTTGTTTGTTTGTTGTAGACTTCTTTCATTACCTTTGACATTATCCAACCAAGAAGGCTCCTAGATGCTTGGTAAGTGTTATGACTTGCTCAACTGCCCCTAGATATTCTCAAACAACTGTCCATATCCTCCAAAGTGCCCTATATGCTTGCAACTTGTCTATAGTTAGCCAATAAATCTTCCTATCTATTGCAACCTCCATCAAGATTGCTTTTAGGGCATGTGTTGAGAAGTTTTGAAAATTTTAAAAGTCTCCTACTGGCATAGGAAAACTTATAGGGTTAAGAATTTACACCTTTTCCATTTTAGTAAGGCTTCCTTATCTTCTTCAACTCCATCATCTATAGGAATCTAATTGGCCTTCTTCATGTTTTCATTTGTTAATTGTCATATGGATTGTCTCTTAAGGAGTCGTATCTTGATAGATACTCCATGGTCAAAGGTGTCTTTAGAGATATCAATCTCAATCTGACCATTCACTATATTTTTCATTGTTCAAGATGAACTATGCCTTATTTAAGGTTCTCCCTTTGTGGTTCATTCTAGGAGACTTCATATACCATATTCATTATCATGTGTCATCATTTTACTCTATCTTCCATCATGAATCATGGCCCTTTTTTTCCTTCATGACTTAAACTCCCTCAAAGTTCACTAACCTATCTTCATTTTAGGAGGCTTCACATACCCTACCCATTGTTGTCATAGTCGTTGTCGCCCATTTTTCAAATAACCCTGCCTAAGGCTATCATAGTGAATATTTACATTATCTCTCCATGAACCTAGAACTTCCCTTTGACGACTCTATGTTCCATGCATTAAATGAGGTTTCTTGACTTGTCAATGGTATATGAACCTTCAAACCCTTTGAGATAGCATATCCTTTTGATGTGTTTGTCATTATGTTTGATTGCTATGTGATTTTCCTTGTAAGTTTTTAAGTCCTCTATAGATCTCTTCTCATGACTTTCACTATTCTCTTAAGTTCTTTAGCATTCATAATTTTGATAATATAGACTCCTAAAAAGGTTAGAGTTAAATATTCAATTGAATAATATGGTTGCAAGGGTATGGATGATAGTAATCTAAAAAAGAAGTGACATAAAGCAATGCATATCCCATAAATTTGATACAAAATTGTCTTGAGGACTTCCCTCTTTACCTAGCTTAGTTTGGACTTTACTCATCTATTAATTAATGCACTCTATTAGGCAGAACTTGAGGCTACTATTATAATGGATTATTCAATTGTTCACTAAATGGTTTATTATTGTAATACAATGGTATCTCTTTGAAACACTTCCCATGATATTGTCTATAGTCCTCTTGATCCATGTTTCTTGTCTCTTTAAATAATTGTTATGTCACCTCTTAACACTATCATATTTACAACTTTGTCATGGATGCTTCTTTCAACTACTATGCAAGACCTTTCAAAACCTTCTATGTTACTTATATAATAGTCTTTATAACTATTATAGAGTACATGATTGTTCAAAGTATTGAAGGCATGGCCCAGTCCTCTCCCAACGTGCTAACACCCCATTGAGTATTATACAATAACCTTTCATGTGAGCCTTAAAAGTGACTCGGAGATTTTAAAAAATATTTCTCCACTCTAGCAATGGATGATACATGAAACCTAGATTTATGACAATAGATTTCTAGTTATTATACCCTCTTCCCTTGAGGTATTGTCCATTAGGTATCATGCCCTTCAACTAGAATTCATGACTTGATATATATTTCATGCTCTTTTGTTGTCCTTCTTAGGGGTGTTATTTTCTATACTTCTTGATAATGCCCTTGTCATGATTACTTTGAAGACCATTTCCTTTATCTTTTCCTCTATTTAAGATTGTCATACCTCTATCCAGATCTATAATATGTCTTTATTTTATTCATATGAGTGTCCTTACATCTTTCTCCATCAACATCAAGATTCATGGCTCTTATTTCCTCTATCATTTCTTGGTTGTAATGTACATTCATGACTACACCTACATTCATGGATATGAATCTTCATGAATGAACTTGAATTTCCATTGGATCTCTAAAAATATTGTGATGGTATGAAACCTTCATGTCTATTAACTTTCATCTTAGATCCCTATCATTGCATGGTTGTATCAACTCTACTCCTCATTGTTTTCCTCTAGTACTCATGATCCCATTATCAAAGGTCATGATTCTTTAACAAATAAACTTCATATATTGCCTTGCTATTGTCAACCTTGGCAAGGTCAAAATCATCAACACTTCCATATAAAATTTTAAATTTTATTTCCATGCTTGTATTTCCTTTATTGAAGAATTTCACCCTTCATCATATATCTTGAAAGTCTTCTATCCTTCCTAGCTTTAGATTGTACCGACCTTTTAATAGAAATCACCATAGTGATAGTATCATCATGACTTCACACACATATCATTTTCCTTTACTCTTACATACCTTGTTTGTCTTATATCCTTTGTCCTTTACTCATAGCTCACTACCCTTTTACATAGTGAATATCTACCCCTTCACCTTGCTCTCTTGTCACTAGTAATCTTGTCATTTCCATGACACAAACCTTTCAAACCTAATATATAACACCATTGTCATTCTTACATAAACCCTAGGGGATTCCCAAGAAAATATAGTGTGACTTTGTTTGAAACATGATTGGACCTTACAATATAAATATTAGTGACATTAAATTCCCTCTCCAACTAGTTATATAAAAAGTGTGCAAGGAATTGGAAGGAGAGAAAAATAATCCTTGAAAAGTAAATGTAAGCATGAAACCACATAGATCATGTAAAATAATGAATTGCATAGATAACATCATGTGAAAACAAGTAAATCCTATTGAATAATAAGGATGCAACCCATATATGGTAGATATAATAATAAAGGTAGATAAAGTTGCCCCCAATAAATACAAATGAGAAAGTAAAAATAGTCCTTGAGGTGAGACAAGAAGCCAATGTGCATAAGATGGGGAATGTATGGTGTCCCTAAACATGGTAGGACATGTAAGCACACAATTGAATGGGTAAGGCATTGTTCCCCCAGCGTGATAAGATAATTCTTAGGTACATGGCAATGAATGTAAGAAATTAATGATAAGGGAAGTGTATGGTGTCCCACATGTGATAAGATAGCTCTTAGGTACATGATACAACATGCAAGAAGTTAATAGTGAGGGAAATACATGGTCTCCTTGATGTGGTAATATAACAATTAAAAACATGCTAAGTCATGCAAGCAATACAAAATGTAATAAGATCTCTAGAAAATGATAAGACAATACAAAAATAAATGGGGGAAGAACTGATGAAAACACATGTAAATTTGGTTGTCCCAAAATGAGGCATATAGCTAGATAAGGCCTATAAAATGGTGTGGGAATAATAAAGAATAATAAATTTATGACTATCCCCTATATATGGGTAAGTGCACCAATCTGTGACACAATTTTGATGCCAAATTGCAAAAAAAGCCCGTAATAGGCCATATTGCGCTCGCCAAATTTGGAGAGCACCAAATTTGGATCTCTCCAAATGGCTTGAACTTTGCAATGAGTGAACAAGTGTGAGTTATCTTTATTTTTTGCAATGAATTTTGGAAAGCATTTTTCTAAAATCTTTTATTTTTGCTTTCTCTTCCAAGGAAACTATATACATGAAATAAACATTTAAGTATAAGTATACATTTACATATGGACATTTAATTTCTTATACTTTAAGTTATATTACATGTATATAGGCAGGATGTTTGAGAGTGGTTTCAGATCTCTAGGAATTATAATGCAAATTCTAGTTTTTGGAAGATCTTAAAAATTTCAGACTTAGTTAAATTTCAGTAATCAACAATTCAAATTTCAGTAATCAGAAGATCAAATTTTAGTAGTCAGCAAGTTGTATCAACTTTCTCTCTCCTTCTCTCTACTCTCTATTTCTCCACTCCCTCTCTCTCTCCCTTGCTCTCTCTCTCTCTCCCCCCTCTCTCTCTCTCACATACCCCTCTATCTCCTCCCTACATCTTCCTCCCCCCTCCCCTCTCTCTCTCTTTACCTACCTCTCCCTCCATCACTTTGTATCTCACTTATGTCTCCCTCCCTACCTCTTTCCCTCTCTACTCTCTATCTCTCCTCTCCCTCCCTCTACCTACATCTCTCTCTCACTCTTTATCCATCTCTTCCCCCACTTTCTCTCTAACTCTCTCCTCTCTATCTCATAATTCTCCCTCCCTCCCTCTCCCTCTCCCCTCTCTATCTCACCACTCTCTCTATCTCTCTCTCTCTCACAAACCTCTATCTCCCTTGCTAACACTCCCTCCCTCCATCCTTCCCTCTCTACTTCTCTTTATCTCTCCTCTCCCTCCCTCTCTCGACCTCACCCTCCCTCCACTTCTTTTTGTCTCTCCTCCCAATCTCTCTCACTATTGTCCCTCCTTCCCTCCCCCTCTTTCTCTCTCAATCAATATTTTCTCTATCTCACCATTCTCTCTCTCACACTCACACACACACCTCTATCTCCCTACCTCTCCCTTCCCTCTCTACTCTTTATCTATCCTCTCTCTTTCCCTCTCTATACATACCTCTCCCTCCATCACTCTCTCTGTCCATCCCTCTCTATCTCACTTATGCCTCCTTCCCTACCTCTTTCCCTCTCTACTCTCTATCTCTCCTCTCCCTTCCTCTACCTACCTTTCTCTGTCTCCCCATCCCTCTCTTTCTCTCTCACTTTCTCCTCTCTATCTCTACCTATCACCCCCTCCTCTCTAAATCAACATTCCCTCTCTCCCAGCTTCCCTCCTTCCCTCTCACTCCCTCCTCTCTAGATCAACATTCTCTCTTTATACCACTTTCCCTCATTCCCTCTCTATGTTTCACTTATCCCTTTCTACCTCTCCCTCCCTCCAACCTCCCTCTCTCTCTTTATCTCTATTTCTCATTCTCTCCTTACCTCTCTAATCTCTATCTCACCACTCTCTCCATCTCAATCTCCCTCCTTCCCTCTCTCCCTCCTATCCATCGCTCTCTCCTTCCATCTCTACCTACCTCTCCCTCCACTACCTACCACTCTCTCCCTCACCCATCTTTCTCTCTTACTCTCTCCTTCCCTCTCTACTCTATATCTCTCCCCCCTTCCCTCTCTAATCTATTTCTCTCTCTCCCCCTTCCTCTGTCCCCTCATTTTCTCTCCTCTCACTCTCTCTCCCTCTCACACACACTCACCTCTATCTCCTCCTTTCCTCTCCCACCATCCCTCCACTCTCCACTTCTCTCTATCTATTATCTCTCTCTACATCTCCTTCCCTCTATATTTATCTTTATCTCCCCTCTCCCTCTCTTTACCCACTTCTCCCTCCATCACTCTATATCTCAACCCCCCCCTCTCTCTCTCTCTCTTGCACACACACATACCTCTATCTCCTCCCTACTTGTACCTCCCTCCCCTCTCTAATTCTCTCTATCTCTCCTCTCTCTACATATCCTACCCTCTCTACCTATATTTATCTCCCCTATCCCTTTTTAAACCTACCTCTCCCTTCATCACTCTGTATCTCACCTATGTTCCCCTACCTACCTAGGGTTGAGGTATTAAGGGTCAAGGGTTGAGAATTGAGGGTTGAGGGTTGAGGGTTTAAGGATCAAGGGATTAAGAGTTGAGGGTTGAGGGATTAGGGTATAGATTTTACTTGGGTTTAAGGGTTGAGGGTAGAGGGTATCAGGGTGAGGGTTGAGCGTTTAAGGGTTGAGGGATTAGGGTAGAGAGGGAGAGAAGGATGAAGGGAGAGATGGAGGGAGAGATTGAGGGAGAAGTGAGATAGAGAGAAGGAGAGAAGATGAGAGAGGGAAAGAGATATCTAAGGGTTGAGGATCTAATGTATAGGATAAAGGGTTGAGAATTGAGGGTATAGGATTGATGGTTTAGGGTATTGGGTTGAGGGTATAAGGTAGAGGGTAGAGGGTAGAGGGTAGAGGTTTGAGAGTAGAGGGTATAAGGTTTAAGGGTTTAGGGTTGAGGGTAGAGGGTTTAGGGTATAGGTTTAAGGGTATATGGTTGAAAGATTAGCGTTGAGGGTCTAATGTATAAGGTAGAGGGTATAAGAGTTCAGGGTTTAGGGTTTAAGGGTTGAGGATTAAGGGATTAAGGGTTGAGGGTTGAGGGTTGAGAATTGAGGGTTAAGGGTTTAAGGGTTGAGGGTCAAGAGTTTAAGGATGAGGGTAGAGGATTGAGGGTATAGGGTTGATGGATTAGGGTTCAGGGTCCAACATATAGGGTACAAGGTATAGGGGTTGAGGTTTTAGGGTTAAGGGTTTAGGATTTAAGGTAGAGGGTTGAGGGATGAGGGTTTAAGGATTAAGGTTTGAGGGATTAGGGTAGAGAGTTTAATTGGGTTTAAGGGTTGAGGGATTAGGGTAGAGGGTATTGGTTTGAGGGTAGAGGGTAGAGGGTAGAGGGTTTAGAGGTTTAGGATTTAAGGGTTGAGCATTGAGGGTTTAGGGTATAGGGTTGAGTGTTCAAGGTTTTTAGGGTTTAGGGTATAGGGTTGAGGGATTAGGGAAGAGAAGGTGGGATGGATGGAGGGAGAGATGGAGGGAGAGTCTTGAGAGAGAGGGATGAAGTAGGAGGGAGATAGAGGTTAGACAGTTAAGCGTAGAGGGTAGAGGTTTTAAGGGTTTAGAGTTTAGGGTTAAGGGGAGAGAGATAGAGGGAGTGAGTGAGTGAGTGAGTGAGAGAGATATATACTTGAGAGAGGGAGAGGGGGTAGGAGGGAGAGTCTTGAGAGAGAGAGAGG
>CM021107.1:500537028-500560933 GCA_007115665.2 Sequoiadendron giganteum | reverse complement strand
AGAGAGAGGAGGGAGGAATAGGTAGGGAGAGAGGGGTGAGATAGAGAGAAAGAGAGCAGAGAGGGAAGGGGAAAGAGAGAAGTGAGATAGGTGATAGAGATGTGTGATGGAGCTTAAAATTAGAGAGATAAGGAAGAAGGTGGAGAGATTGAGATGGAAGGAAGGGGGAGAGAGAGAGATGTATAGAGGGATAGTTTAGATAGAGAGAAGTAGGGAGAAAAGGTGGGTGAAAGGAAGAGAGAGGGAGAGAGAGGGGGGAGAAAGAGAGGTGAGATAAAGAGAAGTAGAAAGGGAAGGAGAGAGAGGGAGATAGAGAAAATTAGAGAGGGAGGGAGGGAAGGAGAGAGAAGTGAGATAGAGAGAACTAGAGAGGGAAGGAGAGAGAGAATGGCAAGATAGAGAGTAGAGAAAGGAGGAGAGAAAGAGGGAAGCAAAGAGAGAGAGAGAGAAAGAGAGGAGAGGGAGGGAGGGATAGGTAGGTATAGAGAGTAGAGAGAGATATATAGAGATAAAAGGAGAGGGATGAGAGATAGAAAAATGTAGAGAGGGAAGGAGGGAGGGAGATAGATATTGGAGAGGAAAGGAGAGAGAGATGGACATGTAGAGACATAGTTCTTGAGCTCAAGGAAAATACTGTTAGATAAAGGGATGGAGATAGTGAGAGAGAGAGAGGTTTAGAGAATAAGAGATGAAAATGAGTGAGATAGAGAGAGAAAGATGAAATTTGACCTCCTGAGTACTAAAATTTGACCTCCTGATTACTGAAATTTGACATGCTGATTACTGAAATTTGACTAAGTCTGAAATTTTTAAAATCTTCCAAAAACTAGAATTTGGATTATAACTCTTAGAGATCTGAAACCACTCTCAAACATCCTGCCTATATATACATGAAATATAACTTAAAGTATAAGAAAGTAAATTTCCATATGTAAATGTCAAATTATACTTAAATGCTTATTTCATGTATATAGTTTCCTTGACAAAGAAAGCGAAAATCTAGTTCTGTGCAAAGCAGGCCATTTGGCGCACGCCAAATGTGATGAGTCATTTGGTGCTTAAATGGCCTACTTTAGATGTGTTAATTAATAGGATTTTCCAGATTTTCTCATATTTTCGTCTGTGCTCCCCGTCTCATTTGCACGTCTTTCAATGCAAGTTTATAGAAAAATCATGATAGCGTTAACCTCTCTCTTAGCTATCTAAATATATAATTCTTTTTTCATTTTTGATTTAGTTAAGGTTTTGATCCATGGCTTCTATTGTAAATGCCTTCATTTTTAGTCAAAAACCAACATGTGCTAGGTTTAGGATAGATTTTTACACTTTCATCGGAACGTTAAAAAAATTATGTTTTTTGAAACTAGAACCCATTCTACACATGATGAAAAAAATAATTAATTTTTGATTAGTTTGAAAAAAATAATTAATTTTCGATTAGTTTGCAAAAAATTTGGGGGGGAGCACGCTCAAATTTTAGCTTTTTGAGGATGTGTCCATTTTGAAAATTCATAAAATAGTATATATTCACTAAAAAAATTATCTAAAAGGAGGATAAACTACATGGTGTTAGCTAATTTCTCACCGTTGGGATTTTTGAAATTCTAAAAAAAAGTTAACCAAAAAGGGGGAGCCCTCATGCGCTATGCTATTTTTATTTATAAAAATAGGACCTATTTTGGGCCCCCCCTTTTTGAGACCCTTAATCTTCATTAATTTCAAAAAACAATTGTAGCTTAGAAACTACACTTGGAGCACTTCAACTTTTGTTATTGCCGCATCTTGAAATTTTGAGCATAACTATCTTCATTTTCTCGTGCAAATCAAATTTTACTGATTTCAGAAGAAAAAAAAAAGAAAAAAAAGTGGCCAAAATTGTGTTAGAGATTGGTGCACTTACCCATATGTAACTTAATAACAATAGACTCATAAGTGCATAATAATTACATGATCCTTCAATAGCTTGTCATTAGGAGTAGATCTCTAAAGGCGCATGTACCAAACCATGAAGTGATAATAATGAGTCATATCCATTTAGGCCAATTATTATTTATTTTCATTTTGGTTTTTAGGATTTTCTTGGAAAATGGAACCACCCAATAGAATTCAAAGGTATAACCTTGAATCATTTTTTGAAGTAATTAATAACATTATTGATAAATATGTGTTACCTATTTTTCACTACCAGCTCAAACAGGTAGAGCTGAATTGTAAATTCAAGCCAAGGTACACAAGTTGCTTAAAAATTTATGCTAAAGTACTCATATCGTGCATTGATTTATTACAGTGTAAATTTCAGTAATGTTATGCAAAAAACATTTCAAAAATGATATCATAAGTTTGCATAATTTTTGTTGTTTTATTCATAATGTACGAATCAGAATCCCACACAAGCCGTGGGAGTAACTCATTTTGATTCTTATAATCAAATAAGAGGTGCAAAAATAGATTATATGCTATACAATTGTTGACAAAATAAACATAGAAGGGGAGTGGTTCATCATTGCCTGTAATGATGGAACCTGTGATGCTTGATGTCTTTTATTGGTGTTGTTGAAGCTTTCCAGGTTCCTTGACTTCACTCTCTTTGAGTTGTCCTGCGAGATGAGCAGAAATGATGTTAGAGATTAACTCTATGCAATGATGAATCAAAATTATTCCTATGCTTACATTGCCAGCAGGAATATAAATTACATCTATTCAGGCATCCATCAGATGATTACAAAAATTCAAACAACATAAAGAAAGGAGGAGGCCTTCAATTTCTTTTATTTTGCTAACATGTTTGTTCACTATGTAGGAACAGGTGCATTGTGTTCATGATCATTTCATTAGATATGAGGAGTAAAATAATCTCCCACAAGTGTTGAGCCCGGCATATCAAAAGGATACGCTCTCAAGTTACATACGAGAGTTCTTAAATATTGTCAGAACAGTCATCAAAGGACCTGCTGAAACTAAGCAGATAATAAAAGAGCAGCCTTTATTTCAAAAAGATTCATGAAAAGCAGTTTGAGCATACAACATATTTTTTCTCATGTCAAGAAAGGATCAAATAGTGCTAGAATTCATAGATTTCATTGATATTTTGTTTCAGCTCTACTTTGCATTTTCAATATACATCTAAATGAAGTATAGAGCCTCTGTAAATCGAAGAGAAACAAAGTATTTGTGCATTGAAATGTTCTCATAATTTCAAAAGCATATAACAGTCTTAAAAACAAGACATCATGGAATCCGTTTCAGCTATTACCACAGTCATAAATTACCACGAAATGACAGCCACCATGATGTGAACAACAACAAAGGCATCACTTTATTTTACACTAAATCATTTTAGTTATTCAAAGGCAGCATGTGAATGTATCATTCAAAGACCAAAGCATGAGAGGTATAGCTTTCAAGAATTCAAGTTGCAGTTATCATCTACAGAATGTTGTCAGTTGCCATCAACAAGAATAAAATATGCAGCTTAAGACACTGGAAATGTATTATGTTGCATGGGTTTATCGCAATTGATAAAGGAAAAAGACACAGTGCTATTTACAGTAGCAATCACATGTGGAATGGACATTCATTGTTATCTACCATGCATATGGTTGTTCATTCCTTGTTACAGAGCTCAAAATAATGCAATAAAGCAGAAAAGAGGGCTACGATTTCTAACAACTGAAGGACAATCTCGAGCAAAGTATTTTCTTTTCTCACAAAGGTTGTACCCACTGAGGGTTTGGACACCAAAGATAAATAAAATAGAGGAATATTGGGTTGTTTTTGTTCAATAAACAATGTTATTAAAGAGGAAATAAAAGGAAACAAACTCAAGCCCAGAAGCCCAAGTCCACAGCCTCTCATAATGGAAGAGTTGTCTTTTTCTTAAAAGAATAAACATTTTTTATTGTTACAAACAAAAAGAAGCTCTTTTATCTCAACAGAATAAAGACTTTTATTTCGAAATAAGTAAGTCCAACCTTCCGAAATGTAAATGGCCGCAAAAGGAATAGCTCATAGGAAATGCATGATAAAAGCTTCAATGTGTGGCCTGTATTGGTGATGGTGCACAGAGAAATAGAATATCATTCCTTTGCTGAGACATTAAGACTCGTATTTGGAGGTGAAGGAGTCGAAGTGTGTTCTTCTCACTGCAAATATCTAGGTTCAACAAAGAAATACAAGAAAAACAGAGCACATAACCGTAACCAAAGGCAAAATTAAAACCCTCACATGAGAATACAGATATGCCAAATACCAAGTTAATACAGCCGTAGCCATGGCACAACAATTGATGTATATTCACCAATTTGGAGAAACTATAGGCCGAGCATCATACTTTTAAGCCCAAGAGACAAAAACAAAGTATCAAGCTAATGACGACTAGTATAAAGGAAACAAGTCTAACAGGAAGCAAAGGATTACCCAGAATGGCGAAAAGATAAATGAGAGTATATATAGCCCGAGCAAGCTCTGATGGCGGCCTATTTTTTTTAGAGTATACATAGAAATGAATTATAAGCAAAGACACCATTCTTCATTTCTTCTTTCTTCTATCCAAAATCTTTAAGTTTTTGTAAGCTTTAGCAAGAGATAGAAGGCAATGTTTCAATAGAAAGCTTACCATTGTTTGTCTGTCAAAAACTAAGAAGCTGCGGCCAAAGTCTTCCCAGAAGCTTTAAACTCAACTTCAAGGATCCTCCATGGTGGCCTCATAAACACAAAAAGAGGGGTGCACACAGAAAAGTGAGAAATTCATCATAAAAGCTATGTTGGTCGCGCCTTTGAAGCTGACCATGCTTTCAAAAAGGAGGAAGTAGTAATGAAATCATGAAAAATAGAGCTTATTTTTGTCTTCTTGCAGGCCTGTGCGTGGACATTACCAAGAAGGAGCAAGAATGTTAGGATGCAGAGGTCGAACCCTAGTGTTCAGCATGGCGGCGCAGGGAGGTGAAGCTTCCAGAAAAAAGAATGCAAGTGTAAAAGAAATGTGACATAATGTGGCTGCGAATATGACTTTAGGGTTTCTTTTACCCTAAAGAATGGTCGAATTTAGCATAAAATACTTTTACCTTTATTTTCAATGCCTTTTCATAAGTCTTTTGCTAGGTGTTAAGTGTTTGTGAATACCTTACATGTATTCATACGCTTTTGCAAGGAGTCAAATTAAGTTCAACTTTCCCTTCTTATTTTGTTCTTTTTGCATGGTGTTGAAATCAAGATGACAATGTAATTAATATTAAAGCAATAAATTATAAATTGCTTTAATGTTTATCATGCAAAGGATATAAGTGGAACTAAAGAATCAGAGATTGTTCACTGAAAATAAAACATAAAGAAAAGATAAAAGTTTCTATTTTTACTTGGGCGGATTGACATAAACGAGGTGATTTTCGCATGCTTGGGCCCACCTTTTCAAGGATTTCTAGTTTAGTTATGACTTGACAGTGAGTTTGGACCATCGTGCGCTCATTTTTGCATGGTTTTGACTCCTTTTTTTAGAGATTTTTGCTTCTGCTCGGAATTTGCCTTGGAGTTATCACCCTCTCTTGGAGTTGGACTTTCAATTCTTTTTCCATGCCTTTTTTGAAGGCTTTTGTATATATTGAAAAAACCTAACTATTTTTTTTAGTTCTTGTTTTTCTCCTTTGCTCTTTGAAAAGAGAATTATTTGTAACTCAGCATCATTTCAGATTAATACATAGCAGGTTTTACAGGTTACCCTCAGTTTTAGCATGGAGTTTTTCCTTTTATCTTCTCAATAGTGTCAGGTTTTGCCTTCAAGATTTTAGGCATCATTGTTATGTTTGATTTTCGATCGAATTATATTGTGTTTTAGCATTGAAACCTTTATCTTTCTGTCTCAATCATAAATATATGTATGCATTCAAGTTTAATTCATAGGTCATACAATGAGTTCGTAATTTAAGATTATTTTCTTAATTCTGAGAACACTGTTCTTTTCCTTTGAAAGAAGATAGTTTCATGAGCCTTTGTATGGAGCATTTATATGAGTTCAAATTGTTTAGATTTTGATGTGCAAATTAGATATTCTGAGAATCAATTGTGAACCAAACTCCCTTTTAGATCATCATTTTCAGGTGCAAGCATCACTATATTTAAAAATTTCATAGTTCTGCATTCAGGTTAAATCTTTTTATCCTTTTTCCCTACAAGTTACCCAAATATTAATCAAAAAATTCATAGGAACCAGCCTAGAATCTGAAGGTCTAATTCCTTATAGGACACCCACAGCCTGGAATTAGTTCCAATGTTTCAACAGATTGCTGGATTTAGTTATTCAAGCATACAGGTGCAATCTGGTTGACAACAGTTTTTGGAACGCCCGGTGGGACAAATTTAATTATTCTAGTTGTTGTTTTGGTATGTTCAGCAAGTTACCAGCTGTTTAGAAGAGCTATTTTCAAGTACCTGGTGACTCCGCGTTCAAGATTCAAAGCAGATCAGTAGCAAGCTTATGAGAAACATCCAGACAAGAAGAAGTTCTTCTCCATTCAAGTATCTGCAGTTGTCTTTGCCAAAAAAAAGAGGAAGGACAACAAGAAGAATCTCTAAAAGGCCTTTAAGAAACCTATCGGTTTCTCCAAGTTTCAGAAAAGAGATAATTGTTTACACATCAAGGAGAGGCAGATCATCAACGAGGCAACAAAACTTGCATTCAACTTCACCAAGCTACAGACAATCTACCTCACCTATACCTATTTTGCAAGATGCAATTTTTAGAACACCAACAGCTCTAATGGCTAGAGCGCATGCATTCGTACCATTCAATGGGGGGAGCCCATTGAATCTGGTGCAACATGATGATATTCCTATTGCAGCACTAAAATTTTTGCCTTTTTACACTGGCGAAGATCAAACAACACCAATCGAGCATATCAAAGATATGGCTTCGCTGTGTGGAGTTCACCATGTTACACAGGAAACCATTGCGTTGAGGTTGCTAGCGACATCTTTCAAAAGCAAAGCGCTTCAATGGTTTTGCGATTTTCTCGTTAATACAATTGCCACGTGGGATGATCTAGGAGACAAGCTGAGCAAGTAGTTTTCAGACAAGTCCGATCATCTATCTCTAGTTGAACAAATGATGGCTATTAAGAGAGCGCCACAAGAACAGATGATGGATTTCAACTTTAGGTTTCAACAAACCTGGAATAGGATTCCGATAACGGTAAGACCTACTCCTGATCATGCTTTTTTGTATTACCTTAGGTCATTAGATAGTGACATAGCTTTAATGATCTAGTCAATGGGGTGTTTAACACTGTCGACAACCTATGATATTGCTATTAGAGCAGAAAACAACCTTATACAGGCTGGTAAAATTGCACCAAGGCCACCTATGCCTATATTTCCAGACATTCACCCCTTGATGCCAATTAACTTACCTCTGATTGCCTCAATTCTAGCAGAACTAGCCTTGGGCTATTAGCCAATTGTCCAAAATAGTGTTTTTCTAGCGCAATCTGAGTTTCAAGAGCTGAAAGGTAATCAATAAGAAATGGCAAAGTTATTACAGACAGTTAGCAATGACTTGTTTAGTCTCAAAAGACAATAAAACCAGAATTGCGGGCCTTACCAAGCACCCTTTCAGCCTAACAGACCTCCCTATCAGGCTGACAATCAAGGACAACGTAGGAATTTCAATCCTAGGCCATCATATAACCAGAACTAGCAAGCTTCTAGCTCATCAAAAGAACTCGTTTCAGTTCAAAACAATTTATCACACGATTACGTATGGTGTTACCCATGTAATCAGCCCCACAATTAGGGTACTTGCATGAATGGAGTAATTAATCAAGCTCTTATGGTACAAAGCACATACGCTGCAATAGAAAATACAGTGAAGGATATAAATGATCAGAGTGATCAAACACATCAGAATGATATGGATGTTGCCATGATGAATTGGCAAGGAAACGAATTTTGTGGATTGAATCAAGTACAAGGTCAAAAACAATCATATACGTCTATTGCAGCAAACACAAGGTCCAAGAAAAGAGCAACAGATTTGAGATAGCAAGCTGAAAGTGACAAACAATAAGCTGATAAAGTTAAACAACAAGTTGTTCAACAAAAATTTCAAGTTCTAGTAGCTGATAAAGACCAATCACGGTCTCCTTCTTCGCCAAATGTTCAAATTTTACCAAGGAAGCAGCCTGAGACTACTAAAGAACAACAGAAACAAGGTGAACCAGTTAAAGAGTAGCAAAGAACTCAACCAGATCTAGTGCAAAAGGAAACTATTGTTCCTAAAGCCCAGCATAAGGTTAGCTCTCCCGCTTTTAACATTGATGATCATATGAAGAAAGCAACAGTTAGCATCACCATGTTGGATGCATTACACTTACCTAGGCAGAAAGAAGGTCTACAAGAAGCTTTGGCAAAGATTTCCATTTTTGACGAAACAACCAAGAGTTTTTGCTAACAGTTCAGACAACAAAAAGGGGCAATCAACTCAAGAGGTAAAACCACCACTTTTTACCTTAATCTGATTATTGGTGATAGCATAGTGCACAATTGCATGATAGATTCAAGAGCTAGCAGCTCAATCATGCCTAAACAACTTGTAGACAAGTTAGGTCTCGAGTATGAGCCGTTGTCAAAAGGGGTAGTTCAGTTAGACGGTACAACCATTAAGTCTGTAGGAGTTATCAAAAATCTACCCCTTACATTACATGCATGTCCTAATTTTCAAGTACCACAAGATATTTATGTTACTGATCTCCCACCTTATTTTGTCGTTTGTCTGTCTAGAGATTTCACTGCAAAATTGGGTGGTTTTTTGTCATCAGACTGGTCACATATGTTTTTCAGAACCAGATACGGTACCAGAGTTACCATTAAGTCAGAATCATTGGCCAAAGACCATATCGAACCCTATGTGCCAAATCCTATAAACACAAGCCTAGCTTTCCATGATCAGGAGGATCAATCCATGTCCCTCCACCCCACTGTACCTATAGAAGGCATACCAGATATAAATTTAGATGAGTGGGCAACCGAGAATCACGAGATTGACCCGTTCAATCTCATGGATGAAGTAGGTTTGGGCGTTTATATGATTCAGGAGCCCGATATGACCATTCCAAATCTGGTCAAGGAGGCAAAAGAGTTAGAACAACAAACTGATCAGCTTTGGAAGTTGTATTTTGATGGATCCAGGAGTAAAATTGGTGCTGGTGGAGGAGCAGTGCTCATATCACCTAAAAATGACAGGTATTATTCAGCTTTCAGATTTGCTTTCAATTGTTCTAATACTATTGTTGAGTACAAAGCGTTGATACATGGTTTAGAGTGGGCCAGAAAGAGAAAGATTATGTGTTTACAGGTGTTTGGTGATTATGAATTAATAGCAAATCAGGTAAGAAATCTGAACTTAACAAAAAATGATTTGCTGAAACTGTATAAGCATTGTGTTTGAGACTTAATTGAAGAGTTTGATGCATTTAATTTGCAATCAATACCCAGAAATCAAAACAAACACGTTGATAAACTTGCTGCCATGGGATCATAATTTGACATCCTAGCTAAAGTTCATAATGTGCAAGTGCAGCAATATGTGAAGGTAGTTGTTAGACTTTCAGTGCCTGATAATAACGTAAGCTGGCAGATTATTGACAGTGATGAACAAATATGTCATTTTCTGATGGAGGAGGCAGAGTTTTTTGTTGGAAACCAGCGCAAGTTTGATCAGCAATATGGTGATCAGATCATGCAGTTAAAGTCTAATAAGCTACCAAAAGGTTTGGTGACTCTTGAAACCATTTTCAACACAGATGACCAAGTTAGAAAAGATAAATTTGGCATCACAGTGAAGCAAGAACATTATGAACTGATAGAAATATTTAAAGACAAGCTTCTCAAGCTTGGCAAAGTCTATACGAAGGAGGAACAACAAGATTTTATCTCACTTTGTCAAGAATTCAGCGATATCTTCGCTTGGGAATATGGAAATCTAAAGGGTTTTAACCTTGAATTAGCTAAACATACAATTGAGTTGGAACCCAACACAAAACCAGTCGCACAGAAGCAAAGGCCCTTGAATCCAAAAATAGAACACTTGATGAAAACAAAATTGAACAAGCTGATTGAAGGGAGTATTATATTTCCAATCAAGCATACTTCTTGGGTATCTAATTTGGTGCCCGTCAGAAAGAAGAACGGAGAGATAAGACTGTGCGTTGACTTTTGTGATCTAAATAGAGCTTCACTTAAGGATCACTATTCGTTGCCTTCAATGGAGCAGATACTACAGGTTGTTTCATGTAAAGCTCTGCCAAGTAACCCTAAAGGAAGTTGCAATTAATGATTAAAGTGAACAAATTTTTTTTTTTTTAAAGTGCAATTAACATACACATTCACTTACTAATTAACAACAACCTTTAAGGCTACAAAGTTGGGATTACTTAAAACCCACACATACATACTACATATAACCATAACATATTATACTTAATGAGATAAGCATCATACAACATAGCATAATAAGTATATACATCCAGGATACAATTTCATATTCATTTACATAATCCAATAGTTACATCACTCATTCCCAGAATGAGACAATAGTACAAAAGTATTACAATTACAAAATCTCACCTCATAAACATAAGAGGGATAAATATCTTATACAATCTGAAATATTATAATGCAAGCATAATATAAGAACCGCAAGCTGTCCAACTGGAAGTCTCGCCACCAAGTACTGAAGAACAATGGGGACCCAACGGTTTTGGTGCATGTTCCACCCAACCAAGTGGTACCCAAAGGACCACCCCCCATGCTAGGAGATAGTAACAAAGAAACATGGACAAAGATCTACAACCTCTAACCAAAGGCAGACTCATACTGACTCAACCAAACAAAAGTACAACATAAGTACAATACAAATACGACTCTCACATCACTGACATAGGTCACATTGCTTCCAAACATAAAATAGATCAAGTATGTTCAGAGAACCATACACATAACATAAATACTAACAATAAATAGTTGTCCTAGACAGAGTGTCATCGCACAGCTCATAATAAGTTACCCTCGGCAGATCTTCATAGGCTCTGGTGATCCTGGTGGCCTCTATCGACCCTCGGCCCTCATACTTACTAGTGCGGAATCAAATACCTCTCGTACAGACGAGATAGATGACTATGCCATTCCAGGCCTTTCCACTTCATTCCAAGACTTAACTAGCACTTGATTATGAGTGAAGCTAGAACTTATTTTTTTAGAGTGTAGTACTCCCCAATATTCATTTCAATTTAATTTATCACTTGATTAAACTCACTTCCATAGGTTACCCAAATCCTACCTCTTCCGGGCTCTGACCCCTACTAGAAGCCACTCTTCTATTCGACAACACATAAACAAACTATCCACCAAGGGACTCACAAGTGCATACAACCTAGGTATCCAAAACCACTCCATCACCAAGAGGAAACAGATAATAGAACACACTCCAAACATTTTGGAGGCAACAAACACATAGTCCACTCCTTTCACAGGAGGTACAAAACAACCCCGTTCGTGGAAATCGGGTAACTACTGAAAAGACACCATGCACTACCCAAGGGAAAACAACTGGTTGACATAATGAAAACGACAACCCTCTTAGATCCTCTAAGATTCTCTGGAAGACTTAAAATATTGGACTAACACATAATCCCTTATCCCAAAATATAACATGACGACATAGCTACAAAAGCAATCAAGTCATTAATCTAATGTTATATTTTTGGATTTCCTAAATCCATACTCAAGCAATAGCTAACGTTTATAAAAGCAAAGGCACAATAACAAGGTTTACTCAAATAACCATATACTCCTTTTCCATTTTCATAATAGAGAATCCTAAACAATTTAAAAACTCACATCCCTTTACAAAGTACGAGGAAATTAAATATAAAAGGCAATCATGAGAGAATCACTACTTTTGGATGTTCTAAATCCATATCTCATTCATAATTTCATTCCCAATAATTAAATTGCACTAACAGAAATAAATAAGTTAAAATAATTAACTGCCTTTTCAATATAATCATTTTCTAAATTTACTTTTTAATACAACATAAAAAGTATTACAAATAATATTTTCAATTTCCCATCCAGTACAAAATCTATGTCTCTTCAACTATCCATTTAAAAACATGCAATATAAAATATCTTAAAATATCATTTTCCTTAACAGTTTAATCATGCATTTAACCTTATCTTTTAAAAATCTTCATGTAAACTCAAATACATGTACTTAAATAAAACTAATTAAAAACTAATTATACTCCTGATTGAAAACAATATGAAAATATACATCATATGTGTATATTAATATATTTTATTAAATAAGACATTATTTAATAAAACATATTAAATATCAACAAATAATCTCCAAAAGTCTAGACTTTTAAACATTTGAATAAAACCAAAATATTTTTATAATATTATTTCATATTATACAAATTTACACAACACTCATATTAATTATTTCTTTAATCCAATTAAACAAATGATATATAAATATATCATATTATTTACACATTATACCTTATTATTCATTTTATTAACTAAATATATTTATCATTTAAATATTATTTAATATGCATTGATATTAAATAACAAACATCAAAATTTTATTAAACTAAAAACTATACCAGAAAAGCCCTAAATATCCTTCTGGATGGCGGTCGGACTAAACAATTTCATGGTTTTGAATAAGGCAGGGTTATGGTGGACGAACCAACCAAATCTGCCATTAAAAAAAATAGGCATCAACTAGCGTTTGCCATTTTCAAAGAAAGAAGGTGTGGGGAGAGGCGGTTGTCACAGCCGACCCTATCCACATGCATTGTGGAGAGGGGCGGCTGTAACCGCCGACCCTCTCCCAACAGTCAGTGCCTAAAGGGGTAAGGGGGGTGGCTGCGGAGGTCTCCATCCACAGTCGTCCCTCATGGGGGCGGTTGTGGAGGCAGCGCCTCCATGCCCTCCCCAAAACAATACACCGAAACTTTTAAACAATTTCGTGATTTTTAAGAAATAAAACATTCTGAAAGTTATAACTTGTACGTCGTACGAGCAGCGCCACAGGGTTAAAACAAATGTTTTTCAACAGCAATAGAACATATATATATATATTTCCAGAATTTCAACTACAGGGCAGATTGAAGAGATTTTTCAAAAAATTCAATTTTCACAAAGGTTTAACAAAATTAATTCTTTTAAATTGTTTTCTCGAATACATGAATAACTAGAAGAATAATAAAATCAAATGGATCTAAATTAAAACCAGAAGTTTTCTAACTCCCTAGTTTTCTTCAGCATAATTTCCACAAAGGTTTAAATTTTCTAAAAACAATCTAATGTTTTGTTTAACCTCAAAGTTCGATTTAAATAACAGAACAATCCATTTTCTCAATTAAATTAACTTTTACAGAGAATTACACAGATTTCTCGAAAAGGTTTCCACAAAAACAATAGAAGGTTTAAATTTAATTAACTAATTTCTTTCTTCTATTCACAATTTCGTTTTCTCAATTGATTTAACAATAAATTGATTATTCACAACAATTTGAAAACCTTCAAAGAACAACACAAATTACAGAAGAAAACCTGATTCCAAAAGATACAGGTAATGAAGATTTGATGTTGAGCTTCCTCCAAAGCTTCTATCCCACAATTTAATGATTCCACAAACACAAACAAGATTTCCAGAACAATTCCAAATAAATCCACAACCAAGAATTTCCTCAAACCCTCCTCTGTGCAATTTTTTTCCAAAATTATTCTCTCACACCAGAAGAAGTTTTTCCTCTACCAGAATTCTCTCTATGCCTGAATTTTGCATCCAATCTTCATTCCTAAATTCAACTCACACATGCATGCCTAATTGAAAAATATCTTGCACAACCAAATCTGATTTTGCATGCAAAACTGAAACTTAAAATATCTAAATATCAACTATCTCCAAAAATTGAAAACCGACTTTGCTTTTAAAAACCAATTTCAATTTCTAAATTAATTCCAACTTAATTGAAATGAAATTCCAAAATAATTAAATTTCCACCAATTGAAATTAAATTCCAAGTTAATTTTAATTCTTTTATTTCTTTTAATTTTCTTGCATCACACTTAATTAATTAATTTAATTATTTAATAATTAGATTCAACCCCTTGGATTAAATTTAATCAATTAAATAAATTAAACATAATTAATTAATTTAAATATAGACTTTTATCCACATTGCGTAATTTAAATAAAATAACCATCAACATGATTTAATGCAATTATTCTAAACATCTATTTCCAAAACAAGAATCTTTCATAATTAAATAACATTAAAGTAAGGCAACAATGACTCGACACAGACGATTGACGACACACTATGGCTAGGGTGTAGACTTGACACATGTTACCTAGCTACTATCTCCCTTCAACTTAACCGTTGGATCGACACGCTCAGACCTGTGAAACTAGATGGAGTCAGTGTCATGTACCTGCAAATCTGAAAACATAGTAACCAACATCATATAATATAAACAATATATAATTCACACCATGAAGAGGAAATCACAGAATCGCAGGGCGCTCGCAAGCAAGTGATGCGAATCCATCCCCTTCACCAATACACTCAACAAAACTGACACTTCCACAATACATCGAATATTTTCATAAGCACTAACATGTTATATCACTAACATCATTACATCATTTAAAGCATGTAAAACAAATCATCAGATAAACCAAATCACATCAAATAGTCTATCACTCAATAAATGGCGATCAAATACACACACAAGATAAAGTATATGAATAATATCCAGAAGAATAAATCAACGCAAAACAAGGACACACTGTCCAGTCCATAAAGCAAAACGGAGGGGTGTTACGTTTCAGGATCAGAGAGATTCTCATTGTTGGATGGATATTCAGGTTATAACCAGATATTGGTTAAGGAGGAAGACTAGTACAAGACAACCTTTACCACCAAGTGGGGTACTATGACTTATAGAAAAATGCCATTTGGGTTGTCAAACACAAGAGCAACTTTCCAGAGAGCAATGGATATGGCTCTCCAAGGTTTGATAAATAAATTTGTTCTTGTTTACTTAGATGATATCACTGTTTTCTCATGAAAAGAAAATGAACATTTTGGTCATCTTAGACATATTTTTGAGAGATGCAGAGAATATGAAATATCTTTGAATCCAAAGAAGAGCATTTTTGTTGTTCATGAAGGTAAGTTGTTGGGTTACATTGTTTCAAAAGATGGTATTTCTATTGACCCAGAACGCATTATAGCCATTCTGGCTTTACCACTTCTTGCTCACAAAAAGGGTTTGTAGAGATTTTTAGGAAGAATAAACTTTATTAGAAGATTTATTCCTAACATTGCAGCGTTGCTGCAACCTCTCACATCCATGCTGAAGAAAAACATGTAGTTCAGCTGGACAAAGGAGGGTAAGAACAGTTTTGAGCAGATTAAAGAGGCACTTGCAGCAGCCCTGACATTAATAAATCCAAACTTTGATAAAGATTTCATATTATATGCGTTTGGTAGTGTTGATACAATTTCTGCCATGCTTTGTCAGCAAAACGATCAAGGACTTGAACAACCCATTGCATTCTTTAGTCAAATTTTACATGATTATGAAACAAGATATTCATTTGTTGAAAAGCACGTACTTGCTGTAGTAAGAAGTCTCAAAAAATTTAGACATATGTTGTCTAAAAATAAAATACATTTGCCGGTAGCTCACCCAACAGTCAAGGAATTTCTGCTAAATAAGGACATAAATGACAAGCGCGCAAGCTGGATATCCAAAGTCGTGGAATACGATATCAACATAAAGGTTACCAAGCTTGTCCGAGGTAAAGGACTGTGCAAACAGCTTGCAGAAAATGAACAAGACAACAATGAAGAGGTCATCATAGTTCTGAATAATGAAGAGGAACCTGTTGTTTCAACTGTTCCAGTTGATTGGATTCATCAAATGATCCATTACTTGCGTTCTGGAGATTGCCTGGAAGGTATGGACAACTCTAAATGAAGGTATTATAGATTGCAAGCAATTCTTTATGCAGTAATAAATGGTGTTTTATATAAAAAAGACTTCAATGGAGTATTTCTCAGATGCATAAGCCCTGATCAGATTGAAAGAATCTTAGAGGAATTCCATGATGGACCTGCTGGAGGTCACTTTGCACCACGTACTACAGCTTTAAAAATCATGAAAGCAGGGTATTATTGGCCAGACCTTTTTAAGGATGCTTATGCTTATGTCAGAAAATGTGCTAAATGTTCACTGTTTGTAGGCAAACAAAAGTTAGCAGCTCTGCCCCTGAATCCAATTCAGGTTGAGCAACCATTTGGAAAGTGGGGACTTGATTTCATCGGTCCTATTAACTCACCATCAAGTGCAGGGCACAAGTGGATTTTAACATCAACAAATTACTTGACGAAATGGACAAAAGCAATTGCTCTAAAATATGCAAATGAGACATCGGTTCTAAATTTTTATCAAGACATAGTTTCTAGGTTTGGTACACCTGAGTCCATTATTTCAGATAATGCTTTAGCCTTTGTTGGCTTAAAGGTTTCAAATTGGTCAGTAAAGAATAATATTTATTTGAACACTTCATCCAATTATTACCCCCAGGGTAATGGATAGGCAGAATCAACAAACAAGAATCTGATTAAGATCATTAAGAAGACAATTGAAGATAATCAGAGGTCATGGCATGACAGGCTTAAATTAGCCCTTTGGGCTGACAGAGTTACACCAAAATGGTCAACAAGTTTTTCACCGTATGTTTTGGTTTATGGTAAAGAGGCCAAGCTGCCTATATCAATAGAATTCCCAACTTTGAGCTACATAAAGTAACTAGAGTTACTTGAGGAGCAGCCAATGCAAGCTAGGCTTGCTAAGTTAACAGAGTTGGATGAAACCAGAAAAGAAGCTTTCAGAAAGCTTCAGATTCATCATTCTCAGATGAAAAAGACATTCGACAGGAAAGCAGTCGCAAGAGTCTTCAATGAAGGTGACTTAGTTTCCAAATGGGATGAGTTGAAAAGCAGGCCTAGCAAACATTCTAAGTTTGATGCCATGTGAGATGGCCCATACATTATAACAACAAAGAAAGAGCATAACGCTTTCCAACTTTCAAGGTTGGATGGAGAGGTATTGCCAATCCCCATTAACGGGATCCATCTCAATCAGTGCTATTAAGCAGTTTTTTGGTTACTGTTGTACATAGTAGTTTAGGTTTTCAGTTCAGTTTGCTTTCAATAAGTGCTCATTGCACTTTAGTTTCATTCAACATTGTTTCATTTTCAATAAGGTGCAGTCACTGTACTAGGGTTTCAGATTCTGTCATAAACATAATTGCAATAGTTTCTTTCATTTTTTGTGTGAGGCTGAGTTACAAATATTTTCAGAGGATGTTAAGAGCAAGAGCGGACTCCATGCCTGATGGATAAGCTACATAACTAGTCTATGGTGTTTAGCAGGCAAACACTTCGCAGAGGTCGCCAAGTTGTTACCTATTTTTCACTACCAGCTCAAACAAGTAGAGTTGAATTGTAAATTCAAGCCAAGGTACACAAGTTGCTTAATTTTTTTTGCTAAATTACTCATATCGTGCATTGATTTATTACAGTGTAAATTTCAGTAATGTTATGCAGAAAACATTTCACAAAGGATATCATAAGTTTGCATAATTTTTGTTGTTTTATTCATAAATGTACGAACCAAAATCCCACACAAGTTGTGGGAGTAACTCATTTTGATTCTTATAATCAAATAAGAGGTGCAAAAATAGATTGTATGCTATACAATTGTTGACAAAATAAACATAGAAGGGGGAGTGGTTCATCATTGCCTGTAATGATGGAACCTGTGATGCTTGATGTCTTTTATTGGTGTTGTTGAAGCTTTCTAGGTTCCTCGACTTCGCTCTCTTTGAGTTGTCTTGCGGGATGAGTAGAAATGATGTTAGAGATTAACTCTATGCAATGATGAATCAAAATCAGTCCTATGCTTACATACAGGAATATAACTTACATCTATTCAGGCATCCATCAGATGATTACAAAAATTCAAACAACATAAAGAAAGGAGGAAGCTTTCAATTTCTTTTATTTTGCTAACATGTTTGTTCACTGTGCAGGAACAGGTGCATTATGTTCATGATCATTTCATTAGATATGTGGAGTAAAATAGGCTCCCACAAGGGTTGATCCCAACATATCAAAAGAATACGCTCTCAAGTTACATACAAGAATTCTTAAATATTGTCAAAACAGTCATCAAAGGACCTGCTGAAACTAGGCAGATAATAAAAGAGCAGCCTTTATTTCAAAAAGATTCATGAAAAGCAGTTTGAGCATACAACATATTTTTTCTCATGTCAAGAAAGGATCAAATAGTGCTAGAATTCATAGATTTCATTGATATTTTGTTTCAGCTCTACTTTGCATTTTCAATATACATCTAAATGAAGTATAGAGCCTCTATAAATCGAAGAGAAACAAAGTATTTGTGCATTGAAATGTTCTCATAATTTCAAAAGCATATAACAGTCTTAAAAAGAAAACATCATGGAATCCGTTTCAGCTATTAGCCACAGTCATAAATTACCACGAATTGACAGTCACCATGATGTGAACAGCAGCAAAGGCGTCACTTTATTTCACACTAAATAATTTTAGTTATTCAAAGGCAGCATGTGAATGTATCATTCAAAGACCAAAGCATGAGAGGTATAGCTTTCAAGAATTCAAGTTGTAGTTATCGTCTACAGAATGCTGTCAGTTGCCATCAACAAGAATAAAATATGCAGCTTAAGACACTGGAAATGTATTATGTTGCATGGGTTTATAGCAAGTGATAAAGGAAAAAGACACAGTGTCATTTACAATAGCAATCACATGTGGAATGGACATTCATTGTTATCTACCATGCATATGGTTGTTCATTCCTTGTTATAGAGCTCAAAATAATGCAATAAAGCAGAAAAGAGGGCTACGATTTCTAACAGCTGAAGGACAATCTCGAGCAAAGTATTTTCTTTTCTCACAAAGGTCGTACCCACTGAGGGTTTGGACACCAAAGATAAATAAAATAGAGGAATATTGGGTTGTTTTTGTTCAATAAACAATGTTATTAAAGAGGAAATAAAAGGAAACAAGCTCAAGCCCAGAAGCCCAAGTCCACAGCCTCTCATAATGGAAGAGTTATCTTTTTCTTAAAAGAATAAACAATTTTTATTGTTACAAACAGAAAGAAGCTCTTTTATCTCAACAGAATAAAGACTTTTATTCTGAAATAAGTAAGTCCAACCTTCAGAAATGTAAATGTCCGCAAAAGGAATAGCTCATAGGAAATGCATGATAAAAGCTTCAATGGTGCGGCCTGTATTGGTGATGGTGCACAGAGAAATAGAATATCATTCCTTTGCTGAGACATTAAGACTCGTATATGGAGGTGAAGGATTCGAAGTGTGTTCTTCTCACTGCAAATATTGTAAGATGCTATAATATTCATATTTCGGTTGAAATGAAACAATTTATTTTTGTTGTAATTAATCTTGAAAATGGTTAGATAAAATTGATTATATTGTTTGATGAATGGGTTGGTTGTTCTTTTCTTTCTAAGGGTGAATATGTAGGTGGATTTATTAGATGCATATTTAGTTGATTTAGGAACAATCTATTATATTGATTCATCACATAATTAAAATAGTTTCCATGACTATTAGAAAGTGGAGTTTGAATGAATGTATTGGGTGAATATAAAATCCAAGTTCTACAAGTCCTCTTACATGTCATTGGCCTCTTGATCCTTGGTAAAATTATATCATCTCTTTCTATGTTTTAAGTATTTATGCCTATGCATTTGTGCTATTTACACCTATTAAGATCAACAACTATTGGATTAGTATATAGGCATTCCCACCCTTGCATATGTGCATGAGGATTCTTTTATATAGTGCTGAGCAACATGAGGTGTTAGTATATTGAGTTTTTTCATGTGTTTTGGATCCTTTATAATCCCCTCGGCTAGGATATTGACTAGGATGTGGGGATAACCCTATGCATTTGAAGATGTCACATGTTTAGGATCAACTTATCATGGTTTTATGTTCTTGAAGCTCATCCCTAATGCATGAAGATTGTCCTAATTTTAGAAATTTGATTAAATTATATTTATTGAATCCTCAAATGTACAAACTATGTGTAAGGTGTGAATCTAATAAATCACATGACTAGCATGAGAAGGACGATTACAACTACCTCTTACTTGTAACAAATTATGCTGTGGATTACGAAAATGAGTTAAAATATAGCCTAGTTGAGTTGAATATTATAATTTAAGATTTAGTTATATGATTTTAAATTATTATTATTATTAAATTTTATGTGTACGCTAATTAATGTTGAAAGGCGTTTCCACTGCAGCGACATTTTTGCAGTGTACTTTTTTATCCATAGGATTTAAATTGACATTCAGGTCTCACCCATAGATGTTGTTCAATGTTTGCATCGGCAACTCTTTGACATCAAAGCTCTAGAAATTCGGGCACACAGAGCTTTTAAGCATGTGGTCTGCCAAGGAAGAGAAAACAGATCCTCCCAAACAGGAGAAAAAGAAGGATGAGAAAAAACCAGAGCCTATTCCAACAATCATGTATTATTCCGCTGGTTACAACTACAAACCTTATGAATACACTGTAGCTCATGATGAGTATGGTTCTTACACTACCTGCTGAACTTTTATATGCAGTGCATATCATTTTTCTTTTACAGATGGAATTTTTTATGCACATTCCAAATGGAATGTAAATGAAAGGTACCCACTTGGAAGACCTTTCAGTTGAGATTCCCAACCCTACTTGATCCACTACATAATAGGAAAATGTTACAATTGGAATCTTCTTGAGGAGGTAATGTTAGAGAAGAAATTTTCTACAGTTGAGGTATATGTATCAATATTGATAAAATTTCAGGTAAAACCAGAGCTGAAATGCAATGCCCTTGATACCATTTTGGGTACATGGCTTCTAAATTTAGTTAGTAATTAGTAAAGTAACCACAGAGCCTTAAGTTTAAGTCTACCCTGCCTAGCAAGTGATCTTTATTTATGGGGTACAGTTACCTAGAGATTTGATGGAGGGGCATTCTACACATTTAATGGCACCAGTGTGTTTGTGTGTTTTTGGAATCAAGAATGTGATTTTTTAATGTACTGTTTGGTAACAATTTTAGTAATACGATAAATCCTTGTTTCAGTGTTTCTTGGACTTCCTCCAAATACTCAGTTTGGTTTCATATATGTTGTAGATTGTAGAGTTCTTGAATCTTTCAAGTTAAAAGTCTTCAAAAGAAAAAATAACAAAATGAGATATATGTTTCAGGTTTCATAATTTATTTTTTTAGTTTTTTTATTATTTGTTTATTATAAGATTTCAGATTTCAATTCATAAAAATTATATTAGTGTCACACTCTTAACACAAAGTCGCAGGTAAACATATTTAAATAATAAATTGTTTTCAAATTAAATAGTTAAAGTTTGAGTATTCTTGTGAGGAGTTTGTAACTGATCACAACCTAAAACTTTCAAGTATGTTAGCCTATATAAAACAATTTATTGCACCAATTCAAAGGAATCAAAGAAACAATGATTAACTATACATATTGATCTTTTGATGTCTTTTTCTTTTTCTTTAAAGAAGGGATATATCAATTCACATTTGTATGAATATATCTTTCGACGTTTATTTATATAGATTTTGTATAAAAATAGATATATGAATATTACGATGTTTTAAGAATTGCTAAACCTATGATGTTCTCAACTTGTGTGGAATTGTTCAATGAAATATTGTGATGTTCTCAATCTTGTAAAAATAAATTTTACTATTAGAGGATGCATACATACTCAGAATTGATCTTGTTTATGCAAGTATGAAATCATTATGTTTGTGTTTCTAAACATCCTAAAATGGTTAAACATGTCATTCTCTCTCTTCACTTTATTTTAAATTTGAATGAGAATGGATATAATGAATTCTTAAGATGTATTGTAGAACATTTTATGATTATTATTGATTCCGCATAATGATAATTGGAGTGGAAAGAAGGTATATTAGTTGTGTATGTTCATTTTTACATTTTTTACCTCATGCTCTTGTTGAAAGATTAAACTTAGTGATTCTTATGTGTTATCTCTCAAAGGGTTAAATGGGGATATTTCATACTCTTGTGAAAATGATAAATTCAACTACTAACCATAAGTAAAGTGATAACTTTGAATGTAAGTAAGGAATGCACTAAGTTGAAACGTAAATCTCTCTAGTATGATTAAATAGCTTAACTTACCCCAATCTCTCAATAGAAGGGGAAACTAGCTTAGGATCATGTGCATGAAATGGTATATGTATCTTGTTTATATTTCTTATGATTCATTGGAATGGATAAACTTATTAAATAATAATGTGTTAAATATTAGTGGTTAAGTAGTGAAAAAATAAAAATAGTGTCCTTTCCTTAATTTCATGTTTTTTAATTTAAAAGATCAATTTAAATTAACAAATATATATTATAAATTGATTTTTTTAATACGTGAATGCATCTCTATTGGTTAATGTTATCTTCTGGGTAAGTGCACCAAGATGGTTCCCAAAAAGGGGACTTAAGTGGACAACTTTTTTCTGAAATAAGGAAATACTGACCTTGGACGTGAAATTGAGGATACTTAAACTCAAAATTTTGAGATGGAACAAAAAGAAGGATTCAAGTGCTTTGAGTCTACTTTCTAAACTATTAATTTATTTTGAAAATGATTGAGATTAAGGGGTTTAAATGAGGGACGTACACAAACTGGTGTTGTTTTTGTCAGAAAAACATAACATAGCAACTCTTGTACGACGCTCGTACGGTGAACTTTTTTTTAGTATTTTTAAAATCGCAATGGTCAGAAGTTAGCTAAGAGTATTTAGTTGATGCATGATTTTTCTGATAATTTTTTAATGAATATTTGCTTTTTTACTAATTTGCGAAGTGAACATATCCTGAAAATAGAATTTTGGCCGTGCTACCCCTACAAATTTTGGAAACTAATTGATTTTTTTATTTTATTTTGTAGAATGGAGTCTAGTTTCTAAAAATGTAATTTATTTGAAAAATTGATGAATAGTTAATTTATAACGAAAAAAATACCAAACACTGCTTTTTGGCAAAAAAAAGACATACAGATAAAATAAATTATGGATGAAAGACTTAACATTTTCAGAAAGTGAAAAAAATTACATCGTTGGATAGCTAAGAGATAACCCAACATTACCCATGTGTTCGATTTTTTTGATATTGAACCACGTGCAATCCTGACGGTGAGCACGGAATCGATTATGAGAAATATGGTGGATTTTTTAAAAACATGTTTCTGGTCGTTGGGAATGCCCTCCAAGCCTTTGGGTTGGTATTCCAAGGCAAATACCAAGCTTAAAATTCGGTAATTCCCAAAGCAAGATATAATGCAAGCGCGTTATAACGTGCTCGCATTATATCTCACTTTTGACATGGTTTTTGCTTCTGCGGGGAACATGTCTACTAGCACATAACGCGAGCGCGTTATAACGCGCTCACATTATGTCTTACTCTATTTTAAATGCTAATATATTAATGTATGTTGATATATTTTTATGTACATGTATGTATGTATGTATGCTTGTATGGATGTAAGATTATATGTACATATGTATTATGCTTGTATGTATGCATTTATGTATGTCTTTAAACAAAGGGAGAATTTAGAGAGAGTCTAGAGAGGGAGTGGGAGAGAAGGGTTTGGATTGAGGGGGGCTTAGCTAGGTAGGGTGGGAGGGATAGAGGGAGAGAG